>WSTK01000400.1:1053-29974 GCA_019616945.1 Ceratobasidium sp. 414
CCGTCCAAGGCGCCATCTCCTGTTCGCAACCAAGCTTATACTGGAGCGGCAGCCGGACCTCGACCTCGACCTAGCTTGAACCTGGCAAGGCTGGCGTACGAAGAGTCTCCGCGAATGCAGGAGACGAGCAAAATCCAAGTAAAATTGGCGGCCGAAAAGGCGAGCGACTATTGTTATGTCTACGTTTACATGCCAAGCTGACAGAGTGATACAGCGTCTTAAATACCATTGTTTTGTCGCTCAACCTGCCCGCTCCTCGCCCTGTTCGACCGTCGCACGCGGACCGATTGATAACCACTCGGAGCCTACCCCGCCAAGAGGTGTTGCCCCGATGCCTACCGACGAGATCTCAAGATTACTTGGAACCATGTCGCTCAAAAGCAACCAAAAACCTTGCTTGACGACCGCCGAGCCGAAATCCTCGCACCGGGAGAACACCTCGAACTCTCATGGACAACGCATTCAAACGCCAGCCGCACCTTCGACAACCTCCTCCCCTTCCCATGAGCTTTTACCCGAGCTAGTTCCGGACACCGATACCTCCGATAGCTCGAGCGAGCTCAATACGTCCTCAGACGAGCGGTGCGAAATCAACAACGTCATCGTTCGTTCATCTTCCAAGGGCTGCGACACAGGCTTGAGACGGGTGCGTGGGCTCATATCTCGAGCCCAGCCCAAGAGCTCGCCGCTGTATGCGCCAAAGGAGATAACGGAGGTGCAAGTCGCAAGCGGAGAGAACAAGGTGGCGGCTCTGCTGCATCGGTCGCAGTGGAAGCAGAAGCAGAAGTGGTGGACGGTGGCGAAGAAATCAGTGAAGACGCAGGCTCCGACTGGTCTACGCCCTCATTCGCCAGCGACCGAGCCCATGGACACGGCTGCTGTTGGAGCCGAAGCGGATCGCTGCGCAGTAGAGGAAGAGCTGATGGACACGGTGCTGGAGTCTCGAGGAAGGCCGAATTCCGAGGGAGTCGCCCCTATCTGGTCACCTGTGGTTTCGCCATCGCCTAACCAAGTCTCGCCGCCTGCGTCATTGGCTGCGCCTGTCATTACGGCCCAAGAATCAACCGGAGCCCGGAAGACCAAGGACTCACCTCGTCGCAAGGCTACTCGTTCAAATGGAACTGCTGTCCCTCCCGCGTCCGATGCAGCAACCCCTGCCCCAATGGAACCCGTAACCGAACACGCTCTACCGTCTGGCTCTCCTGGTTCTTCTTCGTCGACCAACGTTCCGGAAACTCCAGATTGGACTCCTGGTACGGCTAGCACCCTCCCCATATCAGCGGTGATGACTCCAAAGGAGCTGGCTGCTTCCATGAACGGGAAGGTAAAGCAGCCTGGTGGAACTCGCAAGATGCGATCTGCACTTGTACACACCCTATTGGATCAGGGGCGGACGGTGGTGAAAAAGGGGGAGAGGATACCGCCCCACACTCATTACCAAGTGAGGGACGAGAAGGGGACGTCACTGAGGGTGACCGGTTCAAAGTGGATGCTGGTGTGAGGCGAGAAGTGAGAGGGAGAGATGATCCGTGTCTTGTTGACCTATTCCCCGTTCCGTATGTTGTGTCCGTTTCAGCTGTCTTGCCTGTTTCGTCTGTTTCGTCTGTTTCGTTTGTCTCGTCTGTTTCACCCGTATTCGCTGCCTCGCCTAGATTTGCTGTCTTGTTTGTCTCGTCCGTCTCGCCTGTTTCACCCGTCCCGTTCGCCTCGTCAGTCTCATATACCTCGTTTTGCTTGTCGTTCTGCTCTACTCGCTTTATTCCCGAGGCTCCTCGTTTCGGCTTTCTTGACTTGGAATATATTGTGTTAGGAATATAAATTATTCTCGCGTCCTTATGCCGGACGCGCCGTCCCGGAGCCGAGGTAGCCCAATATCTCGTTGCCGTCGCACATTACATAGACGACTCTAACCGCGCGGCCATGGTCGGTGAGCATCGCACGATTCCCGAGGGTTCGACTAAGACCGAACGCGCGTGGCTATGGAGCCACAGGGGTGATCAGGTGACCAAATGATTTGAAATAGCTGGCCGGCGTTGTTCGGCTCTCTGTCTCCTCATGCGAAACCTCCACGTTGCGAGATCATGACGAGGCACCGTGACGGCAGCGCAGGCTACCGAGTAACGTTGCCACTTTCCTGCCCGTTTGCAAGCTGAGAGTTATGTTTCCTATCGACTTGGATTCGCTAGAAATCCTACAAAGTCGTCTTTCTTCGACTGCCTCCGTTCACTTGAGAGGGGAGCCTGGGTACGGTGTCCAGAGATGGGCCGAGAATGCAGAGAAACCAGCCGCCGCAGTTGCGTACCCGGCAAACGTGGATGACGTAGTCGAATTATTGGCATTCGTGCAAGGTAGGGGACTATATGTGAACCAGTCTTATCTGGATGTGGCAGTAAAGGTACGCCCTGCTCGCTATTTGATTCTTGGCGCCTAAAGGAATGAGTAGGGCGGTGGGCACAGCGCGTCTGGGGCGTCTAGCACAGATGGCGGACTAGTGATAGATCTGCAACCACACATGCATGATGTCAAGGTCGACGCTGAAAACAGGCTGGCTTACGTCGGTGGTGGTGCGCTATGGAAACATGTGGATCAAGCTGCAATTGAGCATGGTGGGCGGGGGGCTCGCGTCTGGACTGTTTCTCCGATTATACTAAACGTTGTCCCCAGGGCTTGCACCTGTTGCCGGCGTGGTTAGCCACACCGGCGTGGGTTAGTGTGTCTCCTCTATGGCGATGGCCTTTACTAATCTTGTGCATGCCTAGGCGGGTAAGCGATGGTGTTACTTTCGCACCGTATTCGTGGCTAAATGTTTCGGACTCGAGGCTCAGCTTGGGTGGCGGCCGAGGATGGCTTACCGGGCAACACGGCCTCGTTATCGACAACCTCCTGCAAGCTACGGTGGTAACCGCCGCAGGTGTTGTTCTCGTTGTATCTGCAGCCGAAAACCCGGATCTATATTGGGCCATTCGAGGCGGGGGCGGCAACTTTGGTGTGGTCACCCAGTTTGTATTTAGGCTCCATCCCCAACGACCGACCGTGTTCCATCATTGTGAGTAAACGGCTTTTACGGGTTTCTTTTGCTTAGGCCCATCTAGTCTTCGTGTTTGCCCCGAGGATGCTGCCTCGCTTGGTCGACGAAATCAACTCTTGGATGAAACACCGCAACGATACGGAAAACGGGAGTCTGATCTTTGCATTATGTCCGGAGAGAACGGTTAGTTAATCATATCTAGCCAAAGATCACCGTGCTGAGAGGAAACATAGCCTGTTGTTGTATTGCAGATGATCTACAACGGAGACTCGCAGGAGGGCCGAGAAAAGTACCAGCGATTTGTCGAATTGGGGCCAATGATGCACAGACCAGAAACAATTCGTGAGTACATATTCCCCGCTTCTTCGCTCGGCTAGTATTCAACTACGATTATTGGAAGCGTATATCAAGCTCAATCAGCTCCAGGTGATATCTCCGCTATGTTCAAGTAGTCTACCTCTGACAGGTAATCATAGGATGCTCAATCTGCGCATGGTGAAAACAAACTATTCAGAGGAAATTTTATTCCTGCGACTCCCATCGGAATTCCATCCCAGTTGGCAACAGTCCTGTTTGACAGCTGGTTGGACTTTGTGTCAACGAATCCAGCTGCCTCTAAATCGACCGTCCTCATCGAACTCTATCACCCGGACAAGCCTGCTAGCATTCCTCACACGGACACAGCGTTTGCATTCCGGCAGCCGGTATGTCGAGGGGGCGACACCTACGATTGGCTCTGACGTCGGTAACCCTTGCAGAACTATGCCGTTCTTCTGACTATGCATTGGGTGGACCCTTCATTTTCGTCGCAAGCCAGTGCCGCGTCGATTCAGATTGACGACGCGTTCGAAAAGGCGCGCGCCTTGGCGTTTTCGCCTGCCAAGAACGTCGGGGGAGCATACCTGAATTATCTTGACGAGGAATCCCGAGTCGGAGTGAGCAAGACTCAGTCCAAGTTTGGCCCGAATTACGCGCGGTTGGTCGAGGTCAAGCTCAAGTATGATCCCGAGGGGCTATTTGGCAAGGCGAGTTTTGTGGTGGAATTTGGGCGTGTGACTTGGGGCTGATAATGGTTAAAGTGGTTCGTAATTTTGGATTCGAAGAGACAGGAGCGGGAGAACAGGTGTTTGGTGGACACGACAGGCGGGATAAAACTCGCGCAGGAGACTGCGGTCAAGTCGTGAATTACCGAGTGTCTTCTTGGGCGTAAGAGATAGTGCGGGAGGCGATGTGAGGTGAAGGAGGCGAGACTCAATTCTGTACCCTGGGATAGATTTTGCTTCGTGTGTTTGACTCTTGGACATTTCTTGGTGAATAGAGTCTCGCGTATGTCACGTTGAAGCACGACACACCTGTGACACTAATACTGTCAAGTTATACTGCAAGTGTGACCCCAGTTGACAAGCCCAGACTTGTGAACGGTGGGGATCTATGTACAAGAAGCGGCGTTTATGAGGTAATGTCCCTCAAATTTTTCAATACCACCTATTACCCAAAGCAAGTTCTCCAATGTCCACGATAATTATTCGGTTGAAGGGATCCTTGAGCTGGTTGACGTACTGAATGTACGTACTTGCTGAGGCAACCTGGACAATCGAGAAGTTTCCCATCAAATTATAGGAAGACTATGTTTAACACACGGTCTGGGGTTCATCGCTGTGAGTCACGTGATCATTTGGAACGGACCAGCACCGACGGCATCACTCATCAAAGGATCGAGTCATGCTTCAAGCTGCGACCACACATATCGTAAATAGTACGCCCGTAACTCCATCCCCGGGATAACCCTGTATCTGACGCGCCCTCTAGACCCCATTTAATTGAAGTGACCAAAATGACACCACGCGCGCGGCCATTCATGCAAGTCGACGTGTTCAACGACGCCTCCATCCCTTTATCCGGAAATCCAGTCGCTGTAGTACTTTCGTCAGAGGATCTATCAACTGGAGAGATGCAGAAGTTTGCTGCGTGGACTAATCTGTCCGAAACGACCTTTCTCCTTCCCCCAACCGACCCCGAAAAAGCCGACTACAGGCTTCGAATTTTCACCACCTATCGAGAGCTCAAGTTTGCTGGGCACCCTACGTTGGGCAGTTGTCGGGCGTGGCTTGAGAGCGGGGGGAAACCGAAGATACAGGGCGAGATTGTCCAGGAATGCGGCATCGGGCTGGTTAATATCAAGGTGGATCAGCCGAGCGGGCGTTTGTGCTTCGCAGCACCAGGGTTCCTTCGAGAGGGAGAGGTATCCGAATCCGATCTCACTACTATTTGCAACGCCATGGGGGTCGCAACCAGCAGTGTTCTGGCCAGCCGGTGGATCGACAACGGACCAGGCTGGGCGGGTATTCTCCTGAAATCGGCTCAAGACGTGCTTAAAATCAAGAAGGACCCCATTCTCAAGGCCGGCGACATAAAATGGGGGATTGTGGGGGCTTACGAAAAGGTCCAAGCTCGAGTAGAGAGCGGCTTAAAAGGGGAAATATTGGCTGGGGGCGTGGAGCTGGATTCTGACCATTCGCCCCACTTTGAGGTACGGGCATTTTCTCCAAGAATACCAAGCTTTGAAGACCCGGTCACGGGTAGCTTGAAGTAAGTAATGTTTGTTCTACCGCGATCTGTATCACCCCAACTGATACCTCCAGTGCCGGACTTGGTAAATGGCTGATTTCGACTGGACTGGCCCCGCAGCGCTACATTGCCAGCCAAGGCGCTTGCTTAGGGAGGTTGGGTCGAGTTTACGTCTCTGCTGATCAGGAATTGGCTCAAAAGGGAGAGGTATGGGTTGGTGGGGAGACCAAAGTGTATATTAAGGGCGAGGTGTTTTTGTGAACAAGGATCAGAGCTATTTTACGCCATCTATTCGGGTTTCGGACGCTCGTCAATCTCTTGTATACAATTATCAAATACAACTCCTCGGCGTGAGTGAAGAGTAGCGCATATATGCTAGTTGCGATTCGGAAACCTTGCAAACAAGCTCATTTGGGTGATTTGTCAGGAACCGTAATCACGAGAATGACTGATACATGGAACGCGGTCAATTTCATCCTTGCCTTGACCACCACAGGTGAGTTAGTCGGGTGCTAGTCGGATGCATAATTCGCCCATATCATTGATGTCCAAACTACAGTACCAAATTTCGATCATAACACCATCGTGCTTGCAAGCAGATATAATGGCTCCAAAAGCTAGACCGTTCATGCAGGTGGACGTATTTCCTTCGGCAACGACACCCCTCTCCGGCAACCCTGTTGCGGTGGTATTTGCCTCCGAAGAGTTATCTACCGGGGAGATGCAAAAGTTTGCATCGTGGACCAACCTCTCCGAGACCACTTTCGTCCTTCCCCCAACCGATCCTGAAAAGGCAGATTACAAGCTCCGGATATTCACAGTCGCTAGGGAGCTCCCGTTCGCAGGGCATCCGACTCTTGGGAGTTGCAGAGCCTGGTTGCAGAGCGGCGGCAAGCCCAAGAAGTCTGGTGAAATCGTGCAGGAGTGCGGTATTGGCTTGGTGACCATCAAGTCTGACGAATCGACCGGCCGGCTAAGCTTTGCAGCACCAAGATTTATTCGAGAAGGGGATATTTCAAGCTCGGACCTCGAAACCATGTGCCAGGCGATGGGCATACAAACGAGCGATGTGCTAGCGAGTCGATGGATCGACAATGGCCCTGGTTGGGCTGGGCTGCGCCGCGGCGGTATGTCGCTAGCCAAGGCACATGCCTGTGACGAAGCGGACGGATTTACCTTTCTGCGGATGAAGAACTCGCGAAAAGTGGCAATGTATGGGTTGGGGGGGACACGCGTGTTTGCATTGAAGGCACGGTGCTTTTGTGATCAAGTGAGATTAATGCCTCATGTGCCAAATGTGTAGAACATGAGGAAATTTAGTGTGTTTGGAAAAAGCAAGGGGTTTATTCCCGTAGTGCCACAAGAGAACTACGGCAGAATGTAACATTTGCAGTGTACATAAAATAAGGAGCGTCAAGTCACACGTGACCCAGGCAAACACCTCCTCAGGGAATGGAAATGCACGTGACTTGGCGTGGCTATGCCAAATTTTGTCCTGGCTCTTGCTCCGATAGTCCTCGCAGGATGGAGGACAAGTTACACAAGGCACACCACCCCTCTCAGTCGGGCGCAAAAGCGGAAAAGAAGGCAAAGGGGAGGGGCAAGGCGGATCACGGGAAGGGGTATAATGAGAAGGTGTGTAACCTCAATGTGTTACTGGCTTGCACCGACACGACCTAGGCATTCGCCCCCAAATCAGGTCGCAACGCCGATAGGCAGGGGAGACGGGCAGCAGAGAAAGACCAAACTAGGCTTCATGTTCCCCTAGTGAACCGGACGCCCGAGGATGAACCGCCGCCGGTCATCGTTGCCGTCGTAGGACCGCCAGGTGTGAGTACATACCCTCTTTCTTGATTTCGGACACTCATTCCAGTGGTTAGGTTGGTAAAACGACACTTGTCAAAAGTCTTGTTAAACGGTACACCAAACACACACTCTCCGAGGTCAAGGGCCCCATTACTGTTGTTGCTGGTGAGTTTGGCGTCGAGTCTTCGCTTGTGAGCCGACTGAAATCTCTTTAAGGGAAGAAACGGCGTCTTACGTTCATCGAATGTAACAACGATTTGAACTCTATGATTGACGTTGGAAAAATCGCGGATCTTGTGCTGCTCATGATAGACGGTAGCTTTGGGTTTGAGATGGTATGACCCATTCTACCCGTTATGTGCGTATTCTAAAAGCTCCCGCAGGAAACGTTCGAATTCCTGAATATCCTGCAGTCTCACGGCTTCCCTAAAGTAATCGGCGTCCTAACACATCTCGACCTCATCAAAAAGCTCTCCACCCAACGTGACACCAAGAAACAGCTCAAGAAGCGATTCTGGACCGAAATATACCAAGGAGCCAAGCTTTTCTACCTCTCTGGCGTTCTCAATGGCCGATACCCCGACTCCGAGATTCAAAACTTGTCGAGATTCATCTCGGTGATGAAGTTTCGCCCGCTAGTGTTCCGAAATTCCCACCCATACTTGTTGGCAGACCGACTTCAGGACATGACGCCCAGGGAACTGGTGAGGCAGCAGCCGGCGGTTGACAGAACCGTGACGCTATACGGCTACCTCCGTGGGACGAACTTGAGGGAGACGACCAAGGTGCACGTACCTGGGGCTGGCGACCTAGTTATCAAGAGCGTTACGAGGCTAGCGGATCCGTGTCCGTTACCTACGGCGGATAGCGAGAAACGTCGCAAGTTGAGCGAAAAGCAGAAGCTCATTCATGCGCCGATGAGCGATGTGGGTGGGGTCATGTATGACAAAGACGCGGTGTATATCAATGTGCCGGGCAGTTTCACTCGGAGGGGGGAGAACGGGGAAGAGAATGGTGAGTTGGGCTGGGTCCAATTGGTGTTTCTTGTTCGTAATTATTTTCGCAGTTCCCCAAGGCGAAGGTGAACGAATGGTCATGGACCTACAGGATGTCACGCATACTCTTGCCGAAAAGCTCTCTCAGTCTCATATCCGATTATTCGGTACATCTAACACCGCCCTCAAAGTCGCGGACCCGCCATCCAATTCCGGATCGGGCGAGGAGGACGAGGAGGGCGATATGGGTGGGGAGGAAGATAGCGACGAGGACGACAGCTCAGGCGACTCTGAGGCCGGGTCTGAGTCTGGCTCAGCTACTTCGGGCTCGGGCTTGGGTGGAGATCGAGGGCGAACGACGCCCCGGCAACCACGCTTGCCGAGTGGGCCATCCAAAACTGGGGCAGAAACGCCAGGAGATGTCGAATACGCGGAGAGCGACTCTGACTTGGGCGACCTGGATAATGGGCTGGGACAGTCAGATGGCGAAGTCGGCTTAGACTTGGAGGACGAGGAAGAGGACGAGGGGGATGAGGAGGGTGGTGAAGGGGATGAAGACGCACCTCGGTGGAAATCAAGTCTCTCGGCTCGAGCTTCTCAGTCGTTTTCTCAAAACTCGCGGCGGAGGAAAGACTGGACGAAGCTCGTCTATGGCTCGGACTGCTCGGCGCATGAGGTCATCTCCGGCAAGGCTACTGCTTCAGCAGATGTCGCCGAAAACGCGAATGCCGAGGAAGAGGACGAACTCTTTACGATCAAATCTCCTAGCGGGCTGTCCGAAGAGGTCTTTGACCAGACCAAGGAATCTCTTGACGCGAAGGCTTTATCTGTCTGGGAGGACGAGGAGATGCTTGACTCGATTCGGTACTTGTTCATCACCGGCGAAGCCAAGGCCAGCAATGCTACTACCGAGGGGGAGCCGTACGAGGATGATGGAGAAGGCGGGTTCGAGGATCTCGAGGCACCGCCCAACTCTACTCCCGCCAAACCAGGGGAAGATCTGGCCGCGAAAAAGGCTCTGCTGAAACGCAAGTTTGACGAACAGTACGACGACCCCGACGAGGACCCGACTGCCAATATGGATTTTTATGACCAGAAAAAGGATGAACTTGCGCGACAGCTGCAGCTGAACCGGTCCGAGCTCGAGGGCCTGGATGAAGATACCAGAGTCCTTGTGGAAGGGCACCGCGCAGGCGCATACGTTCGAGTCGAGCTGGAAAACGTTCCGTGTGAGCTAGTCGAGCATTTTGATCCTATCTTCCCGATTATCATAGGCGGGCTGCTTCCCGCCGAAGAGCGGTTCGGGTTTGCCCAGGTTCGGCTCAAGCGGCATCGATGGTACACTCGCACGCTCAAAACCAACGATCCACTCATCTTCTCTATTGGCTGGAGGCGATTTCAAACCCTTCCAATATACTCCCTCGACGACCATAGCATCCGAATGCGCATGCTCAAATACACACCCGAGCATATGCACTGCTATGCGACATTCTACGGGCCCGTCTCCCTGCCCGGGACCGGATTCTGCGCGTTCAACTCTCTTGAGGGTACAGTCCCAGGCTTCCGCGTCTCGGCGAGTGGCGTAGTCCTCGACATCGACCGGTCAACGAAGATTGTGAAGAAGCTGAAGTTGACCGGCGTGCCTTACAAGATCTTCAAGAACACCGCGTTTGTGAAGGACATGTTCAACTCGGCGCTCGAGGTTGCCAAGTTCGAGGGTGCGAATATCAGGACTGTGAGCGGCATTAGGGGGCAGATCAAGAAGGCTCAGTCCAGGCCAGATGGGGCATTCCGTGCGACATTTGAAGATAAAGTACTAATGAGTGGTGCGTGGGTCGTTGTTGGAAGGCGCGGTGGGTTAACCATAGATTACTAGACATAATATTTTTGCGAGCTTGGTATTCGATTTTGCCGCGCAAGTTCTACAATCCTGTGACGTCCCTCCTGCTGGCAGACAAGGGAAGATGGCAGGGAATGCGTCTGACAGGGCAGGTCCGTCGGGCTGAAAGTCTGAAGACCCCTCTCAGTATCAACTCGACGTACAAGGTAAGCTGTGGAGCATCTAGCGTTCTGGCCCGTGCTTACTATTGTTTAGGCTGTGGATCGACCGTCAAGGCGCTTCAATCCGCTCAAAATCCCCAGGAAACTTCAGGCTGAGCTACCTTACGCTTCCAAGATAAAGACGACTAGACCCCGGAGCCACCCGACCTACATGCAAAAGCGTGCGGTCGTCATTGAGCCTGAAGAGAAGAAAGCGACCAGTGTTATCCAACAAATTCGTGCAGTCCGCAAAGACCAGGTCAATCGTAGGCGAGAAAAGCAGAACGAGCGCAGAGCGGCGCACCAGAAAAGGCTCAAGGGGGAAGAGTCCAAAAAGGCGGATAAGCGCAAGGAGGAGCGCAAGGAGTATATGAGGGTAGCTGGACAAAAGGCTAAGCGAGCCTCACAGGACGACGGCGAACGGGGCTCAAAACGGCGCAAGCATGGCTGAACTCTGTAATTATGTTATTTGTGCGCTAATATAACTGTACATCCGAAGAATCAAGAACGCTGAGGCCATTAGGCATGTGCAATTATGTGCAAGAAAAAAAAATCATAAAAACGTGTAAGTGTCGTTCAAAGTGATGCCCCATGCTCGTCCGAAGCGGGCTTTGAGTACATCCACTTTGTCCATTTGCGTGGGGCGGTAAGGTGTTCCGACTCTTGTATCTCCTGGCGAATACGTTCCTCTGCAGCCGTTCTTTCCTCTTCACATACTTCGCGCAGCAATGCCTGACGGACTGAAAGAGCACTGCTTGCGCCTGTATTAGCTCGAGGGCGATTGGGGCGCACTGGGGTTGCCTCGTGACTTCTTCGCCCGTCATTGCTTCGTCGAGTAACCGAAAGTTGTGACGCTAGTCTCCGTAGGGTTGGAGGAGCGAGCCCTGAACTTGATTCTGTAGGGAGGAACTGTGCTTGAACATTCAGGTTGGGCTGCAATGCAGGGTCCACCCCAACGCCAACAGAATGTGAGCGGAGGCGGTTAGGTGACATAGGGGCGAGGGTTCCAGAACGGCGAACGCCAGCGGAAAACGACCTGAAAGCAGCAGAAGATCGTCGCCTCGAGGCATACGTACTAGACGAAGGCCGCCTCGAGAAGATGGTGCCTGTTGACTCGGCATCCCCAAGGTCGAAATCATCAACAGCGTCGCCTTGATCCACCCTCTCCAAGATGACAGGCGGCAAGGAAATGTCCTCACGTCCAGTGACTTCGCCAAACGGATCATCTCCGTAGAAACTACCGACTGCGGCCTCCTCGTCCGTGAATATCGACTCTGCCATATCCCCAGAGTCGGCTTCAGAGGTCAATGCGCGGTGTAGGTTGACGGTATCGTTGAGGTCCAACTCTGAAAGCGGGTTCTTTGGCAACCACAAGTACTCTGGGACATGTTGAGTATAATAAGGGTTGTCATAAGTCGCCGTGTGATCAGGGGTGTCGTTCCAAGGCTCGCGCGCGCTGTGAGGAACGACAAGGGGGTTGTCGGCACGCATTGTTTCCCACGAAGCGAGGCGAGGAAGCCGAGGGGCGGGTGATGTTGGAATGGTAAGGTGAGTAGGTCTAGTCGGGCTCTCGTTTATGCCGTGGCGGGGAGGTACAGGCGGTGGGGGTGGCTTGAATGGGTTTCCAGGACGACGTTCAGTAGGGCGGGGAAGCGTCGAGTAAGCAAACGCATCGGGAGCAGAATGCCAAGTAACAACACGGTGTGCGATTCGGCCGAGTTGGCCGGCGTTCAAAGCCTCCTCAGGTTGATGTTCGGTTTGCCCCACGTCCCGGTTATGGTCCGTCTCTGGACATTCAATCCCACAGGCGGCATTGGCTTCAGCGATATTTGCGTCATCGAACTTTGAGCGAGTGAGGCGGGTTAAACTGTGGATACACGGATAAGACTAGTGGTTATTTCTGAATCAGATATAACGCACTAGAGCTTGGCCAGGGCAGTCAGCACCAGTGCGGTTCCAACCAACCCAGCCTGAATCGATTGTTCAAGTAGAATCATGACGGCCATTAAGACAACTATTTGCGATGCATTCAGTTACCCAACCTCGTAATGGGCGTGACAAGTACCTTGGGATAACATAAGCCCGTCCAGGGAGTATCGGAGCTACCCAGCAACGTAAGTCCACTGCGACGCTACCAAGATAAAGACATGCTTACGATTCGGATGACGATGTTTTCGGCATTTCCGTCGTAAATTTTGCGGTATACGTGAACGAACTGTCAACGAAATTAGCTAAATAGGGGAGCAAGCGATCATGAATCGCACCTGGTGCTTAAAAACAGCTACACATTGCAATCTCGTTAGTTTACGACCCAGCTTGGCTCTGAAATCACTGACCCAGTGCAACTGTGAAATAAAGCAACGAAAAGGGAATAACCAGAGGATTCAAAACAGAAAACACTGCGGAGCATGTTAGGGCAACATATCATCGATCATGAGTGCCACTCACAAAGGGTAATAATAACTACAAGTAGATGGTTAGGTAGCCAATCTACGAGCGGACGTTAATGCCCAGTCAGATAATAGCCTGATGGGCGTACAATAATAGTTAAAAGTCCGAGCCCTTGTCCCAAATTCGCGTCGCCGGGGGGTTGTCGCTCCACGAACCATCGCCGGATACACGATCAATGGAAGCTACCACGTAAATGAGAACCCCTCTGTGCATTTTCAAACGAAAACTTACGCCAACTAGAGAGGCGAATCAGCCTCCAACATCCCGTACACGAAAGATGGTACTCACACAGTCCAAGCTCTAGTCCAGCATGAATCCCGGTTTGGAAAATTACTGGATGATTGGTTTCTCAGCTGGATCCACTGGACGGAATACAACTAGCACTCACACCATCCCACAAAGAAAGGCGCGCACACCGGAATGTAACTCGCAACAAGTGGTACAACATTGTTGATTTGATGGCCAAACGAAGTCAAAAATGACTGAAGCGCAGAAACTCCGAAGCAGAAGAAGATTATAACACTAGAAAGTTCGCCTGTGAGCCAAGCTATTCCAGGCAAGCCGGAGCAACTCACTTGCACACCAGGAACTTGTAGTATCGCGTCAAAATTCGATCGTGTAGCCTCGAGAATGTGATGATGTTGTGTGCCTTCTTTGCAATAAGTAACAACAAGAGAGGAATCAGGATTGCGAGGAGGGCGACGAGAAGGGTCGGCAAGAAGGACGACAACAGTTCCTTTTGGACACGATGCGTATCAAGGTACGCGGTCTGACAACCAGAATTAGAACGTTTCCCGAATGCTGATTGCAGCCAACCCACCAAGCCCGGAACGAACTGTGACAAGTTATCGATCGAAACTAAACCGACAAACAACGTAACGGGGAAGACCCAGAGAAGCGTAAAGCCCCTGATAAACCGGCTATTATATTCCTACCCAGAATCCAGCAGAAATGACTTACCAGACACCAACATTCACTACCCAGTCCTTCAAAAACTCGCCAGTATAAGTGCTCTTCATCGCCCGTCCCCAGTCCACGTCCCTCACGTCAGGTGCAGGGGTCGTCACACACGCAAGAGCGTTCTTCGGGTGCACAGCAAGCTCTTTGACCGCCCTCATTGCGTCTCGAGGATCACGGAACGTTACAAATGCGGTACTGGCTGGGGCGCCCTCCAGGTTATCCCCGCACCCGCTGCGAGACTCCTCGATCAACGCACTGAGAAGCGCAAGTTTGGTCGTCAAGAAGTCGATGGCGGGAACAGTCCTGCCTTTGAACAAAGTCGAAAGGTGAATCAGAGGCTGGTATCGGTCTAGGTCATCCCTTGGAAGCGAATGCAGAGCCTCCCACAGAGTTTCTCCCTCACGCAACTCCCGAGCATCGGTAGTCCCGATGGCACTGGGTTCGTTTGAAATAGTATGTGTTCGCAAGACCTGAGCTGAAAATCCAAGGGCCGGAGGGTTGACGAGCGTTTGCTCAGTCGACTGGGACGCGGTGCGCGGGTTGGCGTTGGAGCTAAGCGCAGAAAACCAGCTACTCCCTGAAGACAGACGCCCCAAGAACGGCATCGCAGGGGGACGAAGGGGGGACTTGGCATCCTCCTGGTTCTTGTCGCCGGCGTTCTCTTGGTCGGTCGAATTCGCCCGGCTGTGAGACCCGGAAGCCTTGGGTTTCGGTCGTTCCAGCAGTCCAAACGCGTAAACGAACGGCCCAATAGTTTCGATGAGCCGCCTGTTCCTCTCCATCGCCTCGTCGCGCACGCTGTCAGACTCATCCACCGTGTTGAAGAACACATCCCGCAACGGCCTGGGTCCCCGCCGGTCGACGATTATCTCGTCGATGTCGGAATCCGGCTGTTCCTCGATCAACGCACGCTCGGATGGACGTCTGTGGTGTTGCAGTTCATGTCTGGTGGGTTCCTGATCGACTCGCGCGCCAAGCCCGAGAGGGTCGTCTCCACCATTGCCCCTGATGCTAGCGTTGACATTGCCTGCGACTCCAAAACCCCTACTGCCTTTGCCTACACTCCCTTTAGCTGGTCGTCCCAGACTCGGCAATCCCAACCCAAGTCCGTCGCCATACGGACCCGCCGAACCGGTTCCCCCAGGTCGAACATTATACCCCAATTCCGCGGCGCCGGTGCGAGGAGTAACGGGAGGGGTTTTGTAGCCAGGGGTGACGAGCACCGCGCCGGGACCGCGTGCCAGGCCTTCGTCGTGGTCCAAAGCTCCAAGATCCGAGCTGGTGAGTGGTGTCCCATACCCCGGATTGACGAGCCTCACGCCAGACTGTTCGGCGCTCCGCGGGCGTGGGGGCAACGGGGGAGGAATAACGGATCTCGTGGGCGAAATTGGCGTAAAGTACTCGGTCATTGCGCTCGCCCTAGTGTCCCAGGTTCGGTCCGAAGAACTTGCGCCCGACCCATCCGCCCCGGCTGCCTGACGAGCCAACACTAGACGAGATGGCGTACTAGGCGGAGTAGCGAGCTTGACCGTCACCATCGGCACATTTTGTCGTACTTTAGGGCTGGCAAGCGCGTACGGAATGGGGGTATTGGGGCCGTCATCGGGCGTATTGTCTGTAGGAGAATCCGGCGATTCTGATTGAGTTGCAGGCTTGGCTTTCGACTTGGAGCTCGAAGAGACAGCACCAGGTGGGGTGCTCAAGGGCGATCGGCGCTCTGACGGGTTCTGCATCTTGTGTTTGACGGCCAGCAGCACCTTGGAAGCAAGCTGTTTACGACATGTTTTAGTAAAATCACAAACAGGGCCGAGGCACGAGATAGGTAGATCTCGGTCATCAAACTAACCTTTATGTGAGCATGCTCCAGCCGTCTCAGGACTTCCTCTCTACGCTCCAGCAAGGACGCCAATTCCGTGGTCTTGCGTACCAACACGACCTTTTCGATCCCTACAACCGAGGGCTTGTCCTCGGCCTCTGTTGCCCCCTCGCACACCGAGTTGGATAATGACGGAGGTGCAGTCGCTGATTTTCCCCAACGCCAGAGTCGGTTGACCACAAACGAAAGCAAGCCGGGAGACGGTGCCATTACCCGTGCAAATGGAGCAACGTCGAGGCCTTTAGACATGTAGTACTAACAGCCAAAATGAACGCTCAAGCCAGCCGAATAAAAAGCCGGGTGAAAAAGCTTACCCTAAAATATTCAGCCAGCCCCTCCACATCGCGCAGCCCAGTTGGAATATCAGACACCATGACGGTGCGCAGACGCCACCCTTGATGGGGATGTTCTACGCCATTGTTCTCTGCCAAGTATTTCTTCCTCGCCGCTCTTGCGTCCTGCACCATGGCCTCCCTCAACCGAAACGCCCCACGGCATATCCAAAGCAGAGTCCCGATCCACGTCACGCTCAACCACCACACGACCGCACAGTGGACACTCAGCAGTTTCAGGTTTCCCTCCCAGGTTTCGTGGTCGCGTCCAAAGGCACCGGAATCGGTGATACTGGAGAGCGAGGCCCTTGTCATGGAGCGACGCGAGACTGAAGGCGGAGCATGGGTGACATGGAGGGGCAGCAGAACAGGGAGAGTCGTGACGGCGTGAAGAGCGACAAAGCAGACGCAACCGAACAGGAAGCGAGTATAGACTGTTGCGTCGGTGCCCACTAGGCGGAAAAGGTCGGGCTCGCGAATGAGCAAGACCTGGCGGACCCATGCAAGAGGCATTGAAGGGAGAGCGGGAGCTGGTACTCTGTGAATAATGATTAGCCAAGCGGCGGCAAAAAAGGCTCAAGGAAAACATACTTGGCCCAACACCGAGCCTGATACAAGCTACAAGGCGGTCAGCGAAGCCTAAAATCAAGGCAGCGCACTCACTAGCCCCACTCCCAGCTGTCAACACTCCCAAGCACGCCCGCCTCGTTGGCCTGTGTTGGAATTTTCCTTCGCTTCCGCCTCATGAGCTCAAACGACGTGACTGAAAAAACGAGGGCAATGCTGGCGATTGCGGCTTGGGTGACGAGGCCCGAGTAGTCGCCGCTGTAGGGGCGTGTCTGGATCGTCGCCATCGAGGCGGGGGGTCGTCCGGTCGTAAGTGGTCGCTCGAGGCAGCCCAGGTGACAATCGTTCGACGCCTAATGCACCCCTGCGTCACGTGGACTCGAGAAACGCCAAAGCTCGCTTCAGGGACAAATCGGTAATTGCAGGTTATTGAAATCCTTGCCGACGATGCATATGGTCACTGCTGTAAGTGCCTCCAACGACGGTCTGGTGGTGACCGAGATGGACAAATTTGTCCACCTCAAGGGCAGCCTCGTTCCACACGAGCTTCATCGGGCCATCTGCAGTAATAACGATGCAACGACGCGTGAAACACCTGGTGGTCTCAAAGTGGTCGCAATCAGCCCCCCAATTGGCTTGTCCTTGATCATCTACTCACTTTTTCCTGTTTCAGCATCAGCTCGAACCTGCTTCGGACTGTTGAAGTCGGCCCGATCCAACGCGTATTTCCCACTGTTGGCCAGGCTTAGCAAACCCAATGCCTGAGCGCGTCGCGAACCACAAGATGCGGAGCCATTGACGGAACTTCGTGCCCCAAAGGAAGTTTTGCGCTTCTTCCAAGTGTCAGATCCACAGACCGAAATAACCAAGGTGCCACAACAATATCATTTAGACGATTTTATTAGCGATAGAATGCGGGCATGCGGGGAACGAGGCAACGGTAGCCTGGCAATGGAGCAAGTCTCACAAGGTGGTGGCGAGCAGTTCCAGATTATTCCACCGGTAGGGATGACGATCGCGGAACTTACGCGAAAATTGACTCCATTGACCACTTGGGCAAAAGATACTGCGTCCCCTGGCACATACGCAGCTCCGTGAGAAAGACCGGGAACGTTCTCGAGTGGCAAGCACGTGCGGACACCGTGCAGCGCGTCCAGCGAGCGCGCTGCAGCTTGGACAAGGGCATTAAGACTATCGGGAACGACGTTTGTAAACCGTTCAAGACCCAGAACAGCAGTAGACACGGGGTATATGCGTGCCCCCGAGGCCAGAACGCACGCGAGGGTGTGAGAACAAGAAGGCGGGGTTGCGGCGGCGCTCTCCGGACCGCCTCATATGAGGCAGATGTCCCACAGGACCCCGAATACATCGCCAATCGGGACCTCGGGGCGCGGTGGACTATGGGAGATCCGATGCGATGGGATTCCCACGGGTTTTGGTTATGGGTATATATATGCTGCTCGTCGACTTGAACCCGTCACTTGCTTGCTACCCATCCATCATGTCTAACTCCCTCGAACAACTCAAGGCTTCTGGCACCGTCGTCGTTTCCGACACTGGTGATTTCGAGAGTGAGTCTGTCGCACTGTGACCTGACTTGCACTAAGTTCTCTTCAGGCATCGGTATCTACAAGCCCCAGGATGCCACTACCAACCCCTCTTGTACGTGTCGAGATTGGGAGGGACAATTCCGACACTAATATAGCGACAAAGTGATTCTTGCTGCGGCCGGCAAGCCCGCCTATGCAAAGCTGATTGACCAGGCGGTTGCTGAGGCAAAGGCGTCTGGGTCAAAGGGTGATGAGGCAGTCGACTGCGCTATGGACAACGTCGTACGTCCACCTTGTCGCCCAGCTTGGCCATCTCCCGCGCTGACGCCACACTAGCTCTGCAACTTTGGCACAGAGATCCTCAAGATCGTTCCCGGCCGTGTCTCGACCGAAGTCGATGCGCGTCTCTCCTTTGACAAAGAGGCCACCAAGGCCAAGGCCAAGCAACTCATCGCTCTCTACAAGTCCAAGGGCGTCCACAAAGACCGCATTCTCATCAAGATCGCATCAACCTGGGAGGGCATCCAGGCCGCCCGCGAGCTCGAGCGCGACGACGGCATCCACTGCAACTTGACTCTGCTCTTTGGGTTCGGGCAGGCTGTCGCTTGCGCCGAGGTGCGTCAGGTCGGGTTGGCGGGTGATCATAGCTGACCCTGGGGTTAGGCTGGTGTCACCCTCATCTCGCCATTTGTCGGTCGCATCCTCGACTGGTACAAGAAGAGCACCGGAAAGGACTACCAGGGCGGCGATGACCCCGGTGTCCAGTCAGTGACCAAGATCTTCAACTATTACAAGCAGCACGGCTACAATACTATCGTCATGGGTGCCTCCTTCCGCAACGTAAGTTCCTTGAATCGTTTGTTCATGCCAGATTTTAATACTTGTATAGACCGGCGAGATCAAAGCCCTCGCTGGTGTGGACTTCCTCACCATCTCTCCCAACCTCCTCGAGGAACTCCGCAACTCGACCGACCCCGTCCCGAAAGTGCTCAACGCCGAGACCGGTAGGCTTCTTCCGACTTAAGCTTTGATCGATCCATCTCACACATCTTCCCAATCCAGCCGCTACCGGTGCGCCCATCCCCAAGGTCACCTTTGTGGACAACGAGCCCGAGTTCCGCTGGGCACTCCTCGCCGAGAAGATGGCATTCGAGAAGCTGCACGAGGGCATCGCCAAGTTTGCCGAGGACGGCGAGACGCTCAAGAGCGTTCTCAGGAAGAAGCTCGAGGCGTAGATGTGGTGTGGCTGTATACGCGTTTCGTGTATCGTTGATCGCTCCTGCATTAAATTAATCCACTTGAAACATGACGATCGATGTGCCTTGTTTGTTTTGACCCGGGCGCTTGGCAGGGTGACGCAGCCCAGATCGGGAACTTGCTAGCACACCACGTCAGCCGCGGCCGGGTTCCAACTGCTTTTATAGACGGCCAACGACGCGCAGCTTGTACCACCGCACTATGTCCCAGGTTCAGCTTTACGTCTATGACTTGTCAGGAGGCCTTGCAAAGGCGCTGTCGTTGCAGGTATGCAGCATGGATTTTGCGGGTCACTCGGCTGACTTTTTCGATGTAGATGACCGGCAGACAGATAGATGGGATCTGGTGGGTCGAGACTTGCTGGGATGTCGGGTCGTCTAATATCCGGCTATAGGCACACATCGGTAGTCGTTTATGGCAAGGAGATATTTTATGGGCGGGCGAGTGCTGGTTGTATCAATCGTCAAACTAGACTTACAGTGGAAATAGGGGATCAATACTACACTCCCAGGTCGCTCACATGTGAGTATTTGCATTGTTCTTGGGATGTTGCTAAATGACCCGTAGCATGGCCAACCACTGCAAATGATAGATTTTGGGGAGACCGCGATTGACGAGGAGACATTCAACGAATATTTATCAGAAATTAGGGAACACTATACTGCCGACAAGGTGAGTTTTTGCCATCTCTCGAGCAACGTGAGCCAGGAATTGAGCGTGCACAACAGTATCACTTGTTAGGTATCTCCGTCCGAGTCCCTTGATCCTGAGCCTCAACTGAGTGTTATACAGATTTTAACTGCAATTCGTTCACCAACGATGTAATTGGCTTTCTGACCGGCCAGCATATACCTTCGTGGATCCGAGGTGGGTACTTTACCTCCAGAATCCAACTACAATTCACGATCATTGCCAGATCTTCCTGCCGACTTTCTTTCGACACCTTTTGGCGCCTCTCTCAGGCCGACTATTGACAACATGTTCAGACGACCAACGCCAGGCACTACACCCGCTGCTCATACTCCAACCCAAGCCGCCCCTCCGGCTGATATATCTGGGCTCTTAACCTCGGTTGTCAACCAAAGCACTGGCTCTGCCAATCCACCCCTCTCGGGACTACCCGCCGCAGAGACAGTGGCCGCACCCGTTCACATGTCCACCAACTCTGCATCGTTCAATTCGCTCCTCAATACGCACAAGACAGCTATTGTGTTCTTCACTTCTGCGAATTGTGGACCGTGCCGGATGGTTGAACCTGCGTTTGAGGATCACGCCAGCGACAAGGGTGGGCCGGATATTGCATTCGTTAAAGTTAGCTTGGATGGGATGGGGGGACAGGGTGTCGCTGCCCAGTATGGAATTAGAGCAACGCCTACGTTCTTATTCTTCTTGAACGGAGAAAAGGTACGCATGTTGCCGCCTTTTCCAGCTCCTTTTGCTGACTATTACCTCGTAGACGGACGAACTGAAAGGCCCAGATAAGCACGAGCTTAAAACAAAAATTGACCTCTTGCTCTATCAAGCATTCCCGCGTGAGTACAATCAGATTGAACTACACCTGCGTGCTGATCCAATGGCCTTTCGGTAGCGCATCCACACATGACGTTGGCCGTCCCGAGCTTGAAGCAACTATCAACCCAACCAATCATATACGAGCAGGTTCCCGACCTGTCCAAGTTGCTGGCGAAACTCCAAGCTACAACCCAGTCTATCGACCAACTTGGTTCCGATACGAGCCTCGCCGCCATTGCAGACCTCATTCGCACCCAAGGAAAGCAGCCAATCACCGACAAGGACTTTGAGGGTTTCAAGAAAGCTTCGGATATTATACTCGCCGCCGCGCCCCCGCAAGAGTTGTTCCCACTCCTCGACCTGTGGAGATTGGCGCTGTTGGTTGGCGGATTCACAACAAAATGCACGGTGGATACATCAGGCCTCGCCAACGTGCTCAGGACGGTCGCAGCTCATCTGGAAAAGTTGGGCTCGTCCGCTCCAAAGGCTCTGGCCCTAACAGGTTTACGGCTTCAGTCGAATGTTTCCGCAAACTACGCACTTTTAAGGCGGTTGGTCCAGAACAACCGGTCCGATTTTACCCAGATTTTAATTTCTGGGCTCCTGCATGGGGATGCCGCAGTGAGAACTGCTGCGTCGACGCTCGCGTTCAACCTTGGTACGCACCTGCAGCGCTCGAGGAGGCGGGCTCCGACGAGACCCGATCCGGTCGAGGATGGCGAATGGGAAGTCGAGGTTCTGACCGCTGTGCTAGAGAGTTTATCTACAGAACCCGATCCTGGCGTTGGTGAGTCAGGTTCTCGCGTGTGTGGTGGCACAATGCTGACACCTACTGTAGTCCACAGACTGGTTTCTGCCTTTGGGTTTATCGTGTTGCTCTCACCTTGGTTCGCCGAACAGACGGGCCCGCTTCTTGAAGTCCTGGAGGCGCAGAAGACTCTGAACACGGTGGCCGCGTCGAGCGAGGAGGCTGAATTCCAGAAGCTGGCCAGTGAATGTGCGGAGCTGTGTAGTTCCGCATAGTTGCAATAAAGTTGTTGTCTGAGCTTCTGTACGCGTGGTAGCAGGCGAGGAGTGGCGGTGGGGGCGTTCAAGGGCCCAGATTAGACTCAAACCAAACTTGTCCGAGGCACTCGAGCGCGGCGAGTGGTCGTTTTTCCCATCGCTCACGTACCCCGATCTTACGCTGGCAATCCCGCTGTGCACCGCCGGCGCCGACGCGATCAAGCAGCGCACCAACTTACTGAACCCAACGGGCGACCCAGTCACGGGCACACCCAACATTCCTCTACTCGATTTTGTCGCTGCTCAGCTCTCGCCTGTCGCCTCCGGTCGTCTTTACGGTCCGCGTGGCGATCCAAGGCAGCGCGTTCCCAGACGGGGCGAGAAAAGAGGTCTTTGCACTGTACAACCTCACGCTGCGGCGCCGAGTCGAGTGTATCAATGTGGAGTTTTGTGGAGCGACAAGATCCATGACTTGGTGGCACGCAAGGGAGCATCGCAGATTATCGCGTCGTGGCACGACTGGAGCGGGAGCATGAAGTGGAACGGACCCGTGGTCGAGGAAAAGTACGCGATCGTCGAGCGGGGGGAGGCGCTGTGATATCTGAGATGTACAAATAGTGTTCGCGATGTCCGTAAAAAGGGCTGTACCAGGAATAGTTGCTTCATTGTGCAAGAGTTGTCAGTACAGGAAGGTCTAGATAATCTATGATTTTGGTTTCTTGGCTGAGCACGAAGTTAGAGTCGCCAAGAAACAACTATCAAGACACTCACTTCCGTATTTACTCCTCGACACCCTTCTGTTGGGCACCCCGCCAAAGTCTAGTGCGCCTCGCACAATTTTGTATCTGGCGATATTCAGCAAGACCCACCGCTCCACGCTCGATCATACTCACCGCACGCCCGGTAAATCTTGAGTCCGCCCACCCCTCAGCAGCACCACACTATGCTCCTGCAAATTGTGCCCCTCTCCCTGGATATACGCCAACGTCGTCTTTCCGTTCGTAAGCTTGACCCGGGCAAACTTGCGTTTGGCCGAGTTGGGCTTTTTGGGCTTCATCACCCCGACGTGCGCACAGACGCCTTTACGCTGGGGGCAATTGTTGAGCGCTGGAGATTTGGTACGTGGTTTGGTTGTTTTGCGGGCGCCGCGCATGACTTGATTGAGTGTCGCTAGTGTGGGGGAGGTGGTGTGGAGCGAACGAGGGAAGTGGGATGGTTGGAGAGCTAGTCTGGAGAGCAGAGACGGTATTTGGGCGGCATGTCTGGATACTGGCGGGGACTGGCGAAGGGAAAGTGCTCCGAGGCGAGCGACCAACGAGGCCATGGTGGACTAGACGAGCCGGCCTCGAAGATCGCTAAGCGCCGAGCCCGATCAGCCTCGCCGCCACTTGCTCCTCGCCACCACATTCACCATGCCTCCTAAACGCGTCAAGTCCGAAAAAGGCGCGCGCGAGTCGACCGCTCGACGTGTATCCCGGCAGGAATCCCGGCAAGACGACGTCGATATGGAGGTTCAACAAGAGGGGGAAGACGAGGCGACCAAGCTCGAGCGCGTGCTCGCGTCGATCGCCAACTACCCGGACCAGCCGCTCGAGGGGGTACAAGAGGATAAAATTCGGGTGCTGGGATCGGACCTTAGGGTCCACGACCAGCTGTACTCGCAGGCGATCGAGGCGATGAGCGATACGGCTGTCATGTTGGCAGACGCGCTTCCCGCTGGAGAGGATCCGTTTGAGAACGAGGTGAGCGTCCCGGGCGGTTGTTTCGTATGTTTTACTCACGTTGAAAATCTAGGAAATACTGAAAATTAAAGCGTCGTTGCTCGAGTTATTGGATATGCAGCATTTTTCGGCGTTGCACCTCGATGCACTGGACGCTGACGTCAGGAGACCCGTTGGGAGTGGTCGAAAAATTGTGAGCTACTCGGCTTTGTAGCATCGCGACTAATATGCCTCCAGGTCGACCCCGCGACCATATTTAATACAGGCGTAGAAAAGCGAACCGAATCTTACAAGTCGCAAACGGCTCGCCAGAAGTACGGGAAATCGAAGGCGTTTAAAACGTTTATCGAGGCAATATGGGTTCGTCCTTTGGATCCCTGTTGGCTTGTCCCAGCTAACGGCTGATATAGGAGAGTGGCCACTCGGAAGCCATGCCTCCCGTTATACAATTCCTACCCCGAGGTGTGTCTACCTCTTGCCCCCTCCCGTGCTTCGCCTAACCGCCAAGTTGCAGAGGACGGTGATCCTGAAGACTCTGACGATGACATGGAAGTCGGAGGTGTAACTCAAGACTACAAGTGTCCTATCACTCTGCAGATTTACATCAACCCACTTACGTCGTACGTCCCATTCTCTGATCTCCGCCGAATTGAAGTGTCTGATTCGCATGGCAGGACCGTCTGCGGACACACATTCTCTGCCGATGGCATCAAGGAGTTCTTGAAGGGCAAAACCAGCGACAGATGTCCTGGAACAGGTAAGCTGTCGTTGCACTTAATTTAGAATGGAGCTGATCACACCTTGCTCAAGGTTGCAATCAACATATATCGATGTCCGTGCTTAAGCTCGATAAAGGGATACAGAAGAAGGCGATCGCCGCCAAGAGGCGCGCAGAGAAAAACGAGGAGGGGCAGACGTCTTCAGACATCGATGACGATTAGGAGACTGCGATGGCGATACGAGTAGAATAGGTCTGTGGGAGGGCGACAATGGATGTGTACCGAGGCTTTATCTTTATTTCGTGTATTCTTGTTGTTTGAAACGGGCATTATTTGACGGTGTTGGGGCATATCGTCGTTTGTGGTTTCGCTCCGTTGATCAACCTTCTACATAATTAATGCAACGACTTCTGTTCTAACCACCACATCGACCGAGATAACACCATGAAAGCCCTCTGCATGTTATGTATCATAGCCGCACCTGGTTGAACCACGACTCTCTACTTGCTGGAGAGACCTAGAATGAATTGGCGCACTTTGGTCATTTTGTTCGGCACGCGGACGAAGCTGGTATGTAGGATGCTGTGCATATGGCAAAAAATTCACACTCCAATATTTGGACCGTGAGTATTCCGGTGGGCAGCTTTATATCTATTTTTTAGAGTCCCTTGCGACAATGCGGTGCCACAATCTTTATTCTTCGCCGTGTGTGTTGAGTGTGCATCAACCTGGCCACGATTTCCTTCAGCCCTTCCAGCACGCCTACCGAGCCCACTACTGAGAGTTGTAGATTGCCGCTGAGGTTCTCGAGACGAGATAATATTGCGATTTTTATTTATCCCCTTCTCGCATTGGCTGGTCAACAACTAAAGCTGTGAGTATTGCCTTGGTTCTTCATGCTCGGACACCGAGGTTAACGTCCCCCATTGATTTGGTCGTAAAGTGAGCAAGAAAAAAAAAGACGAAGAAATACTCTGTGAGGTACCTTCCAAGCGAGCTAAGCGCCCAACGTCGGGGTTTGTTTACCTGCAGTGTTTTGGCCTCCGTCGGGCAGAGTTTCTGGGCGGCGTCCTCGCAGAGTCATGCATACAGTACGCTTTCAATGAAAAAACTCCAATAGTCGCTTATATGCGTGTCTTTGACCGAGCCAGTGGCCAAATCAGCACTTCCTCTGGTTGTCTCGTGGGACAATTCAGTCACATACCTATCCCCAGGTTCTGCATTTATCGTCGAGGCATTGGCCAAACAGTGTCCCCACTAGTATATCCGCCAGTACCCCCGCTTCGTCCGCATCTGGTTTGTTGTTGCTGACGAACCCACTCAGATAGGGGTAAGGGGCCGTCTATAAAGCCACGCTGGCGCCAGCATCTTCCCCAAGTTGAACCACCGCTTCGTTACGTCGTACTCCTCGTCACTGCCGTTGCACTCGATTTCAGCTTTTCGTCACGCACTCTATCGCGTTCCAATGTCTCGCTTCATCATCGCCTTCGTCTTGCTGCTCGTCACTAGTCTCCTGACCGTGACTGATACCGTCCCCAGCCCCCCCCCTGCCACCACCCTTATCACTCTCGTCCTCATCTTCTCAGCCCTCATCGTCATCGGCCACTTGTACGTGCATTCTGTCGACTTTGTGCAGCGAATCGTTGCCCAATATGACTGCTACGAGTTGATCAAGTGAGTTTCCCCTATTATATCAACTCACAGTTATGATTGAGCTCACCTTCCTGCTTCAGTTGGCACACGCCCGGTTCCAAGTTGTACAGCGACTGGTATGTCCTGGCGCTGTTGCAGATTGGGGCGGAGCGGCTGCAACAGGAGGTGGAGAGTGTCGTCTCGGGCTGGTGTCAAAGTCTGAGTCATGGTAAGTGTCTGGTACATTGCAGCAGTAGGTGAATACGACGCTAATAACGAATCGATTGAGCAGAAGTTTTCAATCTCATTGGCCGTATTATCACCGCTCCCCTCACCAATGCCCTCTCCCGTCTGCAACCGTACCGTGACGCGTTGCCGTATTCTACCCTGCGGATCGTCGTTGGACTCGGCTGTTTGGTTTATCTCGCGTCGCTTGCACTACGATATGCAGTTGCCAGGCTAGCTGGACTAGCCCTGTCACTGTATAGCGCTTGCACCCCTATATCTGTCGGTTTGTTTATCACCATCGTTTCCATTTTGGTGTATCCGTTCTGCGAGCATCTCGCGAGATGCCCAGCAATCAAGTGTATTGGTGCGTTTTGGTCTTACTTTGGCTTGGCATGTGGGGCTGATATGAACCGTCTGGCAGAGTCGATCTACTGGACGCTCCGGATGACGTTCTCGTTTGAATTCGACGAACTTTACGACAAGGACCACGACTTTCCCGCCAGCCCCGAACCCGCACCTCGACCAGAGGCCGTGTGTGCATATGTAAGTTAGCAATCGGAATCGAGTAGGTAGAGCACTGACTGGATGTGGTACAGGCTGATTATCTGCCCAACTTGGATGCTCGACAAACATACATTCGAGTGACTGATTGTCCTACCGACGTGTCTCCGTCCAAGGCGCCATCTCCTGTTCGCAACCAAGCTTATACTGGAGCGGCAGCCGGACCTCGACCTCGACCTAGCTTGAACCTGGCAAGGCTGGCGTACGAAGAGTCTCCGCGAATGCAGGTGACAAGCAAAAGCCAAGTAAAATTGGCGGCCGAAAAGGCGAGCGACTATTGTTATGTCTACGTTTACATGCCAAGCTGACAGAGTGATACAGCGTCTTAAATACCATTGTTTTGTCGCTCAACCTGCCCGCTCCTCGTCCTGTTCGACCGTCGCACGCAGACCGATTGATAACCACTCGGAGCCCACCCCGACAAGAGGAGTTGCCCCGATGCTTACCGACGAGACCACAAGATTACCTGGAACCATGTCGCTCAAAGGCAACCAAAAACCTTGCTCGATGACCGCCGAGCCGAAATCCTCGCACCGGGAGAACACCTCGAACTCTCATGGACAACGCATTCAAACGCCAGCCGCACCTTCAACAACCTCCTCTCCCTCCCATGAACTACCCGAGCTAGTTCCGGACACCGATGCCTCTGATAACTCGAGCGAGCTCAATACGTCCTCAGACGAGCGGTGCGAAATTAACAACGTCATCATTCGTTCATCTTCCAAGGGCTGCGACACAGGCTTGAGACGGGTGCGTGGGCTCGTATCTCGAGCCCAGCCCAAGAGCTCGCCGTTGTATGCGCCAAAGGAGATCACGGAGGCGCAAGCCGCAAGCGGAGAGAACAAGGTGGCAGCTCTGCTGCATCGGTCGCAGTGGAAGCAGAAGCGGAAGTGGTGGACGGTGGCGAAGAAATCAGTGAAGACGCAGGCTCCGACTGGTCTACGCCCTCATCCGCCAGCGACCGAGCCTATTGACACGGCTGCTGTTGGGGCCGAAGCGGGTGGCCGCGCAGTAGAGGGAGAGCCGATGGCCATGGTGCTGGAGTCTCGAGTAACCGAACACCCTCTACCGTCTGGCTCTCCTGGTTCGTCTTCGCCGACCAACGTTCCGGAAACTCCAGATTGGACTCCCGGTACGGCTAGCATCCTCCCCATATCAGCGGTGATGACTCCAAAGGAGCTGGCTGCTTCGATGAACGGGAAGGTAAAGCAGACCGGTGGGACTCGCAAGATGCGATCTGCGCTTGTATACACCCTATTGGATCAGGGGCGGACGGTGGTGAAAAAGGGGGAGAGGATACCGCCCCATACTCATTATCAAGCGAGGGACGAGAAGGGGACGTCACTGAGGGTGACCGGTTCAAAGTGGATGCTGGTGTGAGGCGAGAAGCGAGAGGGAGAGATGATCCGTGTCTTGTTGACCTATTCCCCATTCCGTATGTTGTATCCGTTTCAGCCGTCTTGCCTGTTTCGTCTGTTTCGTTTGTCTCGTCTGTTTCGCCGGTATTCGCTGCCTCGCCTGGATTTGCTGTCTTGTTCGTCTCGTCCGTCTCGCTCCCGTTTGCCTCGTCAGTCTCATATACCTCGTTTTGCTTGTCGTTCTGCTCTACTCGCTTTGTTCCCAAGGCTCCTCGTTTCGGCTTTCTTGACTTGGAATATATTATTTTAGGAATATAGATTATTTTTGCGTCCTGTATGCTAATAGTACTGTCATGACTCTGCCGTCGGCCCCTGTTGAAGTTGGACATGGCTATAAACCTGATATTCTTCCTTCCAACACCTTTAACGTCGTCGTAACCAACGATTGGTTGCCTCCACTAACCTTTGGGAGACTTCTGCCCCATCCTTTCCAAGGATGGTCACAAAATGTCAGCGCCGGGAGGTGGTCGAGATATCCCGTGTCCGAGTCGTCAACAAAAACACCAAGTAACAAACACCGAGTTAGAAGTACCGTTAAAACGCATACAGCTGCCACCTTTGCAACTGAAAAAACCGGCATAAGAGCATGACACCCGCTCCATGTTCCACACGTCGGTATTATTGCGAATTGCAAAAGTACTCGCCAAGCGCCGAAAAAAAATTGTCAGTTTGGCAGGAGCCTTCGGAGCGAAAAC
>WSTK01000401.1:0-29879 GCA_019616945.1 Ceratobasidium sp. 414
CCTCCGCGTCACACTAGTGACCCTACGGCGAAGGCTCGTAACATTGCGAAAACAAGCTTACATCACGACGGACACAAGACCCACACAAGCAGCAGACAAGGCTGAACATGACTTCTGGAATCCGAAAGAAGCCACAATCCTGAAAGAAGACTATCGACTGACGCCCCCAGACTTTGCGCAAGAATGTCCTCCGAGAACCAAAGCCAAGAGGAACCCAGGAGGAATCCGCCAAGAGCGGCAACATCAAGACAAGTAATAAGGGAGCCAGTCATATTATCGAGAGCAGCCTCCAGCGCCTCCAGGAGATCCGTACCAGGAGGGCTACCCGAACAGGATATATCCGAAGCACACATCAGTGAACTACCAAGCCAGGCCGAAGTAAACCCTGAAAATGAAAACCCGACCCCGACCCCGGAAGCCGAGGAAGACGAAACCATCACCATCGACCTCAGAGAAGACCGGATGCCCAGAAATGCAACTCCCGGACCCTCCGGAGGAAGGAGAATGCCAGGACCCGCACCAGTATCGCACACACCCACGGACAGCAGTGCATCAGAAGTAGAAGAGGAAAGCGAACCAGAGGTCCTACATCCCCTCTCACGCACGTGGGTACGAAACAGGCAGTTACGAGAAGGAGGAGCACCAAGAAGACCCCGTGCCCCTCTACCAGCCGCAGAAGAAGGAGCGGAGGAACCAGCAGCTCCACCATATGTACCCCCCGCACCCGCGCCCGCAGGAGGAGCACCAATGGCAAATCCAGCGGAAATAGCAATCTTTAACGCCCTAATGGAGCGACAAATCAACGAAAACATTCTTCCCCAGATCAGGGCCCTCATCACACCTAGGGCTATAGGCGTAGAAGAACTCAGCAACCGAATGGCCCAACTAGTCCGACAACAGAATGACCAGATACAGGCCCTCAACGAAACACTAGGAGTGGCAGTAAGGGACGCAAACGCAGCTGCCACTAACTCCTTCCATGTACACGGAGTCATGCAGGAACTACGCCCTCGAATCGAACAGATCGAGTTAATAGTTCGAGACCTACCAAGGCTAGTCAATGAGACTAGACAAGATATCACCCAAGTACGTGAACAAACGGAAGTCCTCAACGAAATGATACAGGGACTAGAAGAACGCATCAACCAGATAGAACAAGAACCCCATAGAGGAAGAAGCCGTTCTAGAACCCCCTCTATACACAGCCAGAGAACGGAACTTTCACCGTTTGCACCTCAACGATCATCTACCCGCCTACCGGAATCAGACCGAGAGGTGCCCAAAGGGGCTAGGGCGAAGAAGCCAGAGCCGTTCAAAGGAAAACGAGGACAGGAGGCCGAAAACTTCCTCATGAAGATGGAAATCTACTTTGGCGACTATCCAAAGGCCTTCGACCATACACGAAAAATAAAGACCACCCTGACCAATATGGCCGAGGGAGAAGCCTCGAAATGGGCAAAGCCATTACTTCGGAAAGCACTAGACCAAGACGACCACCCTGCATTACGATCCTGGGTGGAGTTTAAGAAGTACTTCCTGGTGGCTTTCGGCGATCCCATCAAGAAGGACCGAGCCGTCCGGGAAATGGGCAAACTTGCCCAAACAGGGTCCGCCCAACATTACGCATCACAATTTCGCATCCTTATGGAGGACCTCAGCTGGGACGAGCAGGCCCTGATCGATCGTTTCAGGAACGGCCTAAAGGAAAACGTCCAGCAAAAGATACTCGAAGCCACCTTCCTACAAGACACCGACCAACTTACGCTAGAACGATGGATGGAGCTGGCGATACGAACCGACAATGTGTTATTTGCTGGACGACAAAAGGATGGCAATACCCCCGAAAAACGGACCTATGGAAAGGCAGCACAAGAGGGCCCCAAAACACCTACGACCCAAGGACCTAGGGTACCCCAAAAAGAAATGGATCGAAGGAGAAAGGAGGGGCTGTGCCTTAAATGTGCACAAAGCAGACACCGGGTCAAGGACTGCTGGTCAAAGCAATATGTCTTGCACCCAAAGGAGAAACAAGAAAAGGGAAAGGAGGCAAACATAACCGAAGAAGACGATAAAGAATCCACGGCTTCAGAATCGGAAAACTAGAACGGCCCCCTGTACCCATGTCAGGTGGCAAGGAAGAACCCAAAGGTCGAGACCCTGTGTACTACATTAGAACTTCTGACAATACACCCCATACACACATCTCGATACAGGGAATCATGGAACCAACAAAAACATTGATCGATTCGGGATCATCCCGGAATTTTATGGATATTACCTACGCCAGGAGGAAGGGAATTCCCCTCATAGAACTTACGCATCCCAGAAGTGTTATCGCCATAGATGGAAACGAAACAGCCGAAAAAATACGGTTCAGAACGAACGTTACCTTCAAACTACAGGGGAGAAGCTTCAAGAGCTGATTCTACCTAATGCCTCTGGGGGACACACCAGCAATACTAGGAAAAGAGTGGTTAGCCGAACACAATCCAGATATCAACTGGCGAAACATGGACATACGTTACCGAGATAATCCAGAAGTGCCCAGGGTTGACCCCTCGATCCCTATCCTAGGCACGGAAGGAAAATCAGCTACCACAAAGGAAATACCAGGAGAATTCAAAGACTTTGCCGACGTATTCGATGCAGAAAAGTTTAAAGAACTTCCCCTGCATCGTAAGCATGACTGCGCTATAGTCTTCAAGGAAGGAGCGGAACCACCAAGACCGGCCAAAGCCTACCCAATGTCACCCGATCAGCAGAAAACTCTCAAGGAATTTATAGACCAGGAATTACAAGACGGGAAAATCCGACCCAGTAACTCCCCAACCGCAGCGCCCTGCTTCTACGTCAAGAAAGCGGATGGATCCCTGCGTTTGGTCACCGACTACCGAAAGATCAACGAGATGACCGTCAGTGACCAATTCCCCATTCCCTTACAAGAAGACCTGCTGGAAAAACTATGGGAGGCAAAAATCTTTTCCAAGATAGATCTGAGATGGGGCTACAACAACGTACGAATAAAGGAAGGGGACGAATGGAAGACCACCTTCAAAACAAAGGATGGATTATACGAATACGTGGTCATGCCATTTGGCCTCAAAAATGCGCCAGCCGTCTTCCAACGCTTCATGAATGAACTCTTCTGGGATCTAAAGGATGTGTACGTCATTGTTTACCTGGACGACATTCTCATCTACTCCAAGAACCGAGAGGAACATGTGGGCCATGTCAGGGAGGTACTCAAACGACTTAGGGAAAATCACCTCTTCGCACGACCTGAAAAATGCTCCTTCTTCGTCACCTCAGTAACTTACATCGGTATCGTTATCACCCCGGAAGGAATCTCTATGGAAGAAGACAAAATCGCAGTCATACGTGACTGGCCTGAACTACACACAGTCAAGCAGGTCCAAGCATTCTTGGGATTCGTTAACTTCTATCGAAAGTTTGCACACAACTTCAGCGCCTTAGCGAAACCTCTTACGGATCTCACCCGGAAGGACACCAAATGGGTTTGGGGAGAGAACCAAAAACGAGCATTCCAGGCAATCAAAGACACCATAGCCAAGAAACCGGTTCTAATCCATCCTGATCCAGAAAAACCGTACTACCTAGAGACAGACGCATCGGGAGTAGCAATGGGAGCCATACTAAACCAACGACATACGGACGGGAAGCTACACCCAGTAGCTTTCATGTCAAAAAGCTTCAACGCAGCCCAGCAACGGTACGATACCTATAACAAAGAACTATTAGCCATCGTCGAAGCCCTACAACAATGGAGGTACCTGCTGGAGGGAACGAGAGAGACCATAACGATCTACACGGACCACCGAAATCTCCAGTTCTGGAGCAAAGCAAGAATTATGGATCGAAAACATGCAAGGTGGTACGGCCTACTAGCATCGTACAACTTCAACATCGTGTACCGACCCGGAAAACAATCCGAGAAACCGGACCTACTATCCAGAAGACACGATCACAAGGATATCCCGAGCGAGGAACAGACCATGATAGCAGCAGAAAGATTCCAGGGATTCAAGGCGGACATTGGCATAGATCTTATCAACGAACTTAGGGAAGCCCAGAGGGAGGACGAATCCTTAGAAACCCTGATCAATAGCGTCCAGAGGATAAAGGATCTCCCTGCATCCATTCAGAAACAGTACCGGAGATACAAATGGGAAGAGGGGCTGCTATGGTACGACAACGCCATATTGGTCCCGGATGAACCAGAGTTGCGGAAGAAGATCCTCCACATGCACCACGACTCACCCGTTGCAGGACATCAGGGAAGAGCACGAACACTCGAACTCGTGGGCCGGAGATTCACATGGGCGAATATCAAAGCCCAGGTCAACTCCTACGTCGATGAATGCGAAGTCTGCACCCGAGCAAAATCCACGAACCAGAGAATTCCCGCTAAGAACATAGAACTACCAAAAGAACCCTGGGAAGCTATCAACTACGACTTCATCGTAAAACTACCCATATCCGAGGGCTTTGATAGCATCCTGGTGGTAGTGGACCGGTTCTCCAGGCAGGCACATTTCCTACCCTGCAGGGAGGCAATGAACACAGAAGAACTAGCCGAACTCTTCCTAAGAGAAGTTTGGAAACATCATGGGACCCCAAAAACTACAATCTCGGATAGAGGCATGACATTCAACAGTAACTTCCTGAAGACCCTATACGAACGACTGGGGCAGGACCCCCGATTTTCCACCGCGTACCACCCCCAGACAGACGGACTGGCAGAACGAACCAACCAATGGCTGGAGGGTTACCTGCGAAGCTTCTGCAACTACGAACAGGACGACTGGGCGAGGTGGCTACCCATTGCAGAATTCTGTCACAACAATCAAAAAAACACGGCGACCGGGCAAACGGCGTTCGAAACGATATATGGAAGGCACCCCCGATGGCAAATCTCCGAGGAAGGGGGGGAAGGGAGCGTAAGCGCGAATCACATGGCGACCCACATGAGACAGATCTGGGATGAAGCCCGAGCGTCCATGGAATACCATCAAAAGAAGGAAGCAACGATAAACATCGAGTACGCAAAGGGGGATAGGGTCTGGCTCAACACCCGAAACATTCGCACCAGGCGACCCTCAAAGAAACTCGACGACAAAAGGGCCGGCCCCTTTGTGATCACAAAAAAAATATCGTCTCACGCTTACCAGCTTGACATACCCAGGACAATGAAAATACACAACGTGTTCCATGTGGACCTGCTCACACCCTTCAAGGAGGACTCCTTCGGAAGATTCTCCCCGAAACCACCTCTGATAATAACGGAAGAAGGAGAAGAACAATTCGAAGTCGAGAAGATCGTCGGTTGGGAACAAAGGGGGAGGCAACTATACTACGAGATCAAATGGAAAGGGTATGACTCATTAGAAAACACCCTGGAACGTGTCGAAAAGATGATTCCACTAGAACGAGTCATGAGGGACTTCCGCCGAAAGTTCCCAGGAGCACCACTGCCGGAAGGATATATAAGAGAGCTGGGAAAGGCCTCACCAGACATCACCGCTTCCCCACTCCTCCTTGCCCTCGACCTAGCCCACTCCCCTGCTTTTGCACTATGGTCGTCAGCAAGTTGTACGCCGCCGTCGCCCACAAGGCCGCCGGGAACGAGCGAAAGGGACGAAACCCCGAGGTGCGACACGCAAGGGCGAACGAGAATGCCTGGGAGTGAGCACGATGGGCCCCCAAGCCCAAGGTCACCATCGTTCCCATGGGGAACTACATCATCGTGCGGGAAGAGTGCGGACGTCTCCGCAAGGACGGGGTGGGCGAATACGTCCGGGATAGCCGAAAAATCAACAACTTCTCGGACGCCCTCGACTACACGGCCGAGCTCGACGCCGGGTGCGACCTCCGGTACATCCCCATCCACGAGCGAGCGGGGTGCGCCCTCAGCGGCAACACCCTCCACCACCCGAAGCACGGACCCCTCATGTGGGTCGGAGACGGACCAAAGCCGGACGACGCCTGGCAAATGTCGCGAACGAAGCTCTACGTCGCGAACAAGTGCGTCGGGGATTCGGTCTACGGGACCGTCACGAAGTCCAAGGGCCAGTTCCCTGACCTCGAATGGAAGGCCGACGGAACCTGGTGGGTGCGGACCGATCGCATGCAAGAGTGGATCGCTGACGCCGTCCGAGAATGGCGCTCCAAGACGCCCGCGCTCTACCACGAGCCGATCAAGGAGCTCTCTCGGGACCAGGTCGCCAACCTGCTCTTCCGAAAGGGAATGTCGAAGGGCCAATTATTCGAATGGCTCGACCATTACTCGTGGAACCGGCAGATGGGATGGGAGGAACGGTACGAAGCCTGGGAACGTCTTGACGAGACGTTCGAAGAGTGTGCGGAGTGAGCCGGACCAAGTTTGGGCCCCCTAAGGTAGAAATGGGTAACCAGTCGTTGCTACAATGCGCCCCGGATAATGTAGCCCCCAAGTGTACTTAGACAGTTTTCCTTTTTCTTTTTTTCTTTCTTTCTTGCTCGCCCTGCTGCACATGGACTCGCGCAAAAGGGGGGAAGAATGTTGTGAGCTGCCGTACAGCCCCCAACTTTTCTCTTTCTTTTCTTCTCTTGGGCGCCTTCGGCCCCCCTCTTTGTCTCGTGGCTTCGTGGCTTGGCAGTGCTCAGTGGCTGACCGACCTGGGAATGGCGGTTGACTCACACATGTACGTCTGACTCGTCTGGTTGACTCGCCTTGGAATGGCGGTTGACTGTCATAGATAGATGACTCACCTGTACCTACGTAGTATATAGAGAGCAGAAAACAAGCCTGGTAGCTCCAGCTTGTTTTCGCCTTGTCCCACTTTACCTTCGCACTAAGGGGTTAGCAACCCTCTTACTAAGTCGTCTCCTCCAGGGGTCTCGTGGCTTAAAGGTACTTAGCCACTTGACCAGCTTTCGTATCTCGTGGCACATCGCCTCTAAAGTCAAGTAACCTTTTGTGGCTTACCTATAAGCCTTTTACGTCGTGTCCGTCTATTGTTCCAAGTCTACGAGGACCCCAGTCCTACCCCATCACGTCTAAAGTCACCTCCGCGTCACACTAGTGACCCTACGGCGAAGGCTCGTAACACTGTTGTTCCGCATTGCACGGTGTTGTCCTCTGCATAAATATATAAATTTGACGATTCTTTTTCTGTACAATATAAGCCCCGCTCGTGAGCGTGGGATTAGATCTCTAAGTACGTGAGAATCCGCTGATCTCACGAGCACTCACGAGCACCATGCTACGTGCTCGTGATTGCTCAGATTTGATAGAGTGCAATCGTGAGCAAATCGCGGCTCATGAGTTGCAACTGATTTTGCTGACGCGAAACCTGCAGAAAGTGCCACGCACTTCACCGGCGCTTTGACAAGCCGAATCGCTGACTAAGTGCCGGGACTTCCACCACGCTCTTGCCGAACAGAATCCCTAATCCTCTGTAGTGTCCATCTTGGCTGTTCACCGCTCTAATCTTGGTCGCCTCTATCCTCCATCCTTCCACGGCTATATCCATCTACCCACTTCGCTAACAATTGTCTCCCCCAGACCAGTCTATGCTGCACACCATCAACCGGAAAAGGAAAGAAAAGCGGTAAACTACGCATTGACAAAGCGCACACTTTCTCTGTGATGAAATACTGCGACGTGAAACGCCCATCAATTCTCTGGATTTAAGGGGCGTGACTGGGCCTTCATGCTTCCAGGGCGGCGGCTGGGTGGCGGATGGAAGGAAATAGCCACAACCAAATAATTTGTTCTGGTCATTTGAAATGGCCCGTGTTTGGTAACCAAAAGCACGACAACCACCAATCAGCTCTCGCCCAGTGTTTTTGTTTGCCAGAGGGTGCAACGTATCGAGTACGGTGCACCGTCGCAGCCAGACGTAAAAGACAGCCTGAAGGAAATTGGGGACGCTCACTTCTTTGGCAAATTGACGAAGCGACACCCATCGAGCCAGACGTCTACTCGTATGAACAATGCTGCTACCCCGACTGTCGGCGCTTCGCTTTCCCCGACAACATCCCCGGCTATGATCTACAAAGTCATCCACCTCCTGGGCTCTGTCGCAATTGCGGCGCCCTTTAGGACGAGGGGCTTGCAGGTAGGGCTGGGGGGCTATAAGAGTTGAGACACCGAGGATGTGTAGACAGGGCCTTGTGGTGCTCAATGAAACGGGGGTGAGCATGAGAAATATATCATTTAATCGGCTCCTGACGATGAGGTATTCGAGTCGCAGATGAACGGAATTGCTTCCTGGTCACCTGCGTCTGGGACCTCGACTATTGTTTGCCTTCAGCCAAGATCGACACTTGTTCAGTCTCTCGCTCGCCTGCACCAGCGGAACGCGCTTGGACGGATCACTAAGGTCACGACCTCCACATCGCTGGGCAAGCAAACGACCCCATCCAGTGTGTATCACTCGTCCTCAAGGAGGCAGCGACGCCTACCAACACAATCCTCAATCGGATTAATACCACCCTCGACCGGACAGCCTACTCCGAAGGATTACTGGGAAGGAGCCAGGCACGGGTAGTCGTTAGGATGGGTGTTGCAGTGTAACGTACGTTTGAATAAAGGTTTCATGTTTATTAGACTGATGTCCGAGGCAGCCCATCCAGATTAGGCGAAAGGAGCGACAGGTGGTTGTGCCGCGCGCTTAAGCACTGTCGGACCCAGCCGCAGGCCCCGCAGCACACTTGCTACTGGGAAGTGTTCGATCCCTCTTTCCTCGCGATTTTGGTCTTGGCTCGAGCATAAACACACTTTTACTCGGATAGTATGAACGACCTCATACGAGAATATGATGTGAAAAAAAGGAGAGCCGAGAGGTTACAGCTACTCCGAAGCGCAACTGGTAAGTACATATCTAATTGCACAGTTAGTCTCATCTCTTATTCAATCACCTAGGATCCCTCTCCTTACAGTAGACGTGTCCCTCCGACCAGCGACCCAAGCCCAACCGACTCCAAACAAAAACCTTCAACTGGCGCCACCCCTGAACCTATGTCTGTAGGATCGGCTTTGAGCGACAGAAAGTAAACCATATATGAATACGGGGTTATCCATGGTGAAAACAGGCATCTGGATGAAATCGCAATTGTCTATAAGACCACGTACCATACAAAAGAAGCTGATGCAAGATCTACTCTCGACCAAAATATATATTTTTCCACTCCTTGTATTCAAAAACCCCGGACTCGTCTGTCAAAAGGTCCCACATTGAAAGGAACGACCTTTTTTTCTGAAGATAGACATTTATCCGGGTGTTCAAGTCGGCAAGACTGGTTGCCTGTTCGAGCACTTTATGGTAGGCCATCTCCACTTCGGATATGGGTACATAAGCGGCACCCTCGAGACCGTAAATAATATAGCTGAACAGTATTTGGATTGTCAGCTTGGATTGAAGTAGAATGCTACAGATTAACATACCTGCCACTGATGTACCCTTTGCGACTCTAGAATAAGCACCAGTTGGATGTCAGGAAAAATTGGAATTTAAATTTAAAACTGAGATCTAAATTTAGCTAAATTTAGCTAAATCCACTAAATTCACTAAATCCAGCTAAATTCCAGTAAATTTAGGTTTCCCCCAGGCATCGCAGGGGTCACAATACCACTAAATTGGCCTAAATTCACATAGATTTAGTGCCCCCCCTCATAAATTTAGCTAAATGAAAAGGGGGGGTCACTAAATCCCATAAATCCATAAATCTAGCTAAATTTAGCTAAATTTAGCTGAATGAAAATTCACCCTTTTTTCTGACGGACCTTTATGCGTATTCAAATTAGGGGACCACTCACATTTGACTTATCAGAAAAATAGCTGGTTGCTTTGTTTGTGATTGTCCGATGCAAACGTTCAGGCTGCAGCACCGGGACCTTCATTGTATGTCAGGAAAAACTGGGAGTGCCAATTAGGCTAAATTAGGCTTAATTTAGCCTAATTAATGGGTTAGGGGGATTTATGTCCCCCCCTCATTGTTGAGGTGAAATGGACTAAATTGAGCTGGGGGGTATCTCAATTTAGCTCAATTTAGCCCAATTTAGTGAATTTAGTCAAATTAAAGATGGATTTATCTCCACCAAAATCCCTCCAAAATCCCTCCTCTTGCCTCACAGTTGTTGCTAAAGCCTTCTCCTGCCTGTTGATGGCTCCAATGATAAGTTCCAAGAGTGCTGCTATGCACTCAGGGGTTGCTTAAACCAAATTTACCTAAATTCCATTAAATTGAGTTAAATTGGCTAAATTTGCCTAAATTGAGATCCCAGATCTCAATTATTTTCCTGGTTTTTCCTGATGTAACTTTCTTTTTCCCCTCATCACATGCTTTGATCAAATCTTCAATCTCTTCAATTTGATCCATAAGTCCCCCCAAGACTTTTTCGTCTCCTGAATATATTTTTTCGGCACGCAAACTCCTGCTCAGATTGTCTAGCTTCTTCAACAGTGGGTCTTGAGGTCCGCCAAGTGATTTCTTGGATGGTTCGGGTGACTGGTTTAGGTAACCGTCGCTGGAGACCAATATTAGCTCAACTACTCAAGGACCAGAAGTGGCCATGATTCCTCTCATGAAGTCGACCTCTTGATTCCTTCCCACAACCTTTGCTTGAATGTAGAATTGACAACGACATTCACCATACATGAGTCCAAGGACAAAGTCATGCCCCTCTGAGTGAACTATGTTAGTTATCACATTTACCAGTTGAAATCAAGGCTCCTGTGCCTTTTGCTTCTATCTGCCCTGTAGTACGTGTCTAAAAAAATGATCCCTGTAAAATGAAACTGGCCACAGTGTCTATGACATTCTTACCACCTCATGAACCCATTTTTCGCCGCAGAGACCAAATAGTAGTTGGTCAGTGAGGCCGACCTCCATTGGGTCAGTGCCACATTTATCTTGGAAGTGCTGGAACCAGTCAGTCAGATGATTAGAGAGTGCAATGAGTGCAGTCTGTTCTGGTTTGAGCACAAGGAAACTCATGTTGACTGATAACAGCCAACTGTCGGACGACAACCCAATTTTATACCCCCTGGTACATTGGGAGAGAAGATGCAGATGTATGGGCCACGGAACCTTCCTTCCGTCTTGGACTATGCGAGGGGGGGGGGGGGTCTGCAGGGTCTGGGTGCTTCATGGCACATATACACGCAGCCAGAGTGCCAAAAATGACATACCTAAGCCAAAGTTGGACATATCCAATGCATTGATGTCACGACCTATCAAGACACGAGTTTGATATTGATAGTTTCAGCGAAAGTGGAGACGTAAGTGATCATGTGCCCTTGTTTATCGGTGGCGAACCGTAGAAACCAAGGTAGACGTGTTACGAGCCTTCGCCGTAGGGTCACTAGTGTGATGTGGAGGTTCCTTTAGACGTGATAAGGTAGGACTGGGGTCCTCGTAGACTTAGGACGATAGACGGACACGACGTATAAGGCTTATAGTTAAGCCACAAAGGGTTACTTGACTTGGTGACGATGTGCCACGAGATACGAAGGATGGTCAAGTGGCTAAGTACCTTTAAGCCACGAGACCCTTGGGGAAAACGACTTTAAGTAAGAGGGTTGCTAACCCCTTAGTGCGAAGGTAAAGTGGGACAAGGCGAGAACAAGCTGGGGTTGCCAGGCTTGTTCTCTGCTCTCTATATACTATGCTAATACAGGTGAGTCATCTAAGTACGACAGTCAACCGCCACGGACGAGCAGGTGTGAGTCAACCACCATTCCCAGGTCGGTAGCCACTGAGCACAGCCAAGTCACGGAGCCACGAGACAAAGAAGGGGGGCCGGAGGCGCCCAAGAGAAAAGAAAAGTTGGGGGCTGTACGACAGCTCACAACAAGACGTGTGCGCGTGTGTTATCTTTGAGTGACGGTCACGCCACGAGATACAGCGACTTGAGACAGTAAGAGTGTGTTGGACGATGGAGGCCTGAGATGAGTAGGTAATTAGTGTACCAAGGATTCCTAACGAGTAGAGTGGTGTTCGAGAGAAAGTGGGAGCGAGATGGCGAGCTTCCAGAGTGAAGTCCTGAGAGGGACTCTACATGGTAGAGACGACAAGGTGAAGCAAGCTGGAGTGTCCAGGCTTGCACACCGCTGTATTTATACTACATACATGAGTGCGAGTCATACAGCGTGAATGGCAGAGGCTGCGCATCGGCACAAGACATGTGTACATCAGAGTCAGAGTCCAAGAAGCCAAGAAGGCACACGCAGCCTAAAGCTGGTGGCGAGAGAGGGCGAGCCATGAGAAAAGTTGGGGGTGAGTGTAAGAACTCCCAACATTCCCCCCCCAAAAGTGGTCATCTTTAAAGACAAACCCAAGGAAAGATGATCACAAAAAAAGAAGAAAAAAGTGTACAAGAAAAAAAAAAGAAAGGACAATTCTACCTAGATTACTTGGGTGGCGGCCCATTGTCTGCCCAGCTAGTTTTCAAGGGCCCATCTAGCTAACTACTGGTTAACCCTTTCGGGTAGCCCCAGCTCGTGTCCCACGAGCTTACCATCCATGCTCCTTGTCCTTGATCTCGAGGGCGGCCATGTCCTTGTTGAGTTGGTCCTGGGTGGCGTCCCAGGCCTGCTGGTTGAGCCAGTCAAAGAACTGATCCTCCGCGATGATCTTGTCCTTGATGAGGTCATAGACCTCTTGGCGGTTGAGGGTTTTGGTGACCCCCCAGTACCTGCTGGCGACCTGCTTCTTCCAGGCGACGATGCCCGCGTCAATGAACTCCCCGACTGTGTCGCCTCGGACCCAGAAATCGTCCTCCCTCCACTCGATGGTGCTGTTGGGGGCCCACCTCGAGTGCTCGATGACCTTCTTGACAGACCATCCGCAGTATCCTCGCAGGAGGTAGATGGGTTTGGCGCGCATTTCGGCGCCGGTGACGGGGTGCTCATGGGTGTTGCACCACTTATAGAGTCCCTGTCCTGGGACGGCAAGGACGTTGCCCCTCCACTCGCATCCCCACACCTCGTCCTTCGGCAGCATGGAGAGGTTGGCGCTGGGGTCGAGCTGCTTGGTGTAGCGGGAGTGGGTGGACCCAGAGTGGAAGGCAGGCATGGCGAGCTGGGAGTGGTAGTGGTAGTGGTGGTAGTGGGTAGGATGTCTGGACTGGCCTTTCCCTTTGCTCTTTTATATCCTGAGGGGAGAGATGCGTTAGGGTACCTTCGCTGCAGACTGTTCATGGTGTGCTTGACGTCGGCAAATTTCTCCACTGACTCCCACGAGTTCTTGCTTGAGTCGTACCCTTCCCATTTGATCTCGTATTTCAGACCTTCCTTTGTCTGTTGCCAGCCTACAATTTCTTCCACTCGGTACTCTTCTTCTCCGTCTTCTGTAATAATCGGTGGTGATCGGGGCTGAATATGGTTGAAGTGATCCTTCCGAACCGGGGAAAGAAGTCTGACGTGGAACACATTGTGTATTCTCATGGTTTTGGGGAGCTCCAGTTTGTAGGCGTGGGAGGAAATCTTCCTTGTTACCCTGAAGGGCCCTGCCTGTTTCTTGTCGAGTTTCTTTGAGGGCCTCGTCGTTCGTATGTTCTTCGTATTCAGCCAGACCTGTTCTCCTATCTCGAAGCCTGGCGGTTCCTCAGGGGTTCCTTCGTTTGTTGCTCCATTTTTGCTCTGGCCTCATCCCATACCTCCTTCATGTGATTTGCGATGTCGTCGACGCGTGGGTTACCGCTCTGTTGGCCCGTGATTTCCCATGTTGGTGATTGCCTGTATAGGGTCTCGAAGGCGGACTGCCCTGTAGCAGTGTTGGCGTGGTTGTTGTGACAGAATTCTGCCAGAGGTAGCCATTTTGCCCAATCGTCCTGTTTGTAATTGCAGAAGCTTCGCAGATAATTCTCTAGCCATTGGTTTGTCCTCTCGGGTAATCCGTCCATTTGAGGATGATAGGCTGTGGAGAAACGAGGTTCGATCTGTAACCTTTCATAGAGGGCCTTCAGGAACTTGCTGTTGAAAGAAGGACCTCGATCGGATATCGTGACTTCCGGGAGACCATGGTGTTTGAAGACTTCTCATGTGAAGATCTCAGCTAGTTCCTCCACATCCATGCTCTCGCTACAGGGGATGAAGTGAGCCTGTCGTGAAAAGCGGTCCACGACTACCAGGATGCTGTTGAAACCCATGGACGGCGGAAGTTTCAAGATGAAGTCGTAGTTGATGTGTTGCCAGGGTCGTTCTGGTAGCTCGATGCTTTTTGGGGGTGTAGGGTTGTTTACTGTTTTGGCCTCGTTGCAAACTCGGCACCCGTCCACGTATCGGTGTACTTCCTGCGTCATTCTGGGCCAATAGTATCGTCGTTTGATGATTTCAAGCGTCCTCTCCCTTCCCTGGTGTCCTGCTACCGGTGAGTCATGGTGTGTTTGTAAAACAGCTTTCTTGATTTCTGGATCTTTTGGTATGACGATTGTGTTGTCGTACCAGAGTAGACCTTCCTTCCAGCTGTATCTTCGGAATTGTTTTTGTACGCTTGGGGGTAGTTTCTCCTTGTTTTGGGTATTCGTTATTACTAGTTCCAGTTCTTCTTCTTCCTTTTGGGCATCCTTGATTGCCTCGATGAGGTCGAAATCTAGGGTTGCCTTGAAGCCGTGGAATCGTTCAGCCGCAATCATGATTTGTTCTGGGTTTGGAATGTCCTCGTAATCGGAGTGTCGCAAGAGGGTGTCTGGCTTCTGGGATTGCTTCCCTGGTCGATAATGTATTTCGTAATTGAAAGAAGCCAATTCCGTGTACCATCGAGCGTGTTTTCGATCCATAACCCTGGCGTCCTTCCAAAACTGTAGATTTCTGGATCGGTATATATGAGAACCGGGATCTTTGTGTCTTCGAGGTATAATCGCCAGTGTTTTAAAGATTCTACAATTGCCAGTAGTTCTTTGTTGTAGGTGTCGTAGTTTCGTTGTGCCGGGTTAAAGCTCTTTGATAGGAAGGCGATGGGATGTTTTTCAGTCTTCCTGGTATTGGCTGAGGATGGCACCCATAGCCACGCCTGATGCATCTGTTTCTAGGATGTATTGCTTCTTGGGGTTAGGATGTGCAAGGACAGGTTCTCTTGTCACAGCATCCTTGATAGCTTGTATTGCTTCTTGTTCGATATTTGTCCATTTCCAAGGCTTCCCTTTCTGCGTCAGGTTGTGTAAAGGTTGAGTGATCAGACTGAAGTCCAGGATAAAACGTCGGTAGAAGTTGCAGAATCCCAGGAAAGCTTGATTTTGTTTGACTGTCTTTGGGATTGGCCAATCGATAATGTCTTGAACCTTGCTTTTGTCCATGGAGATTCCTTCAGGGCTGATGACTAGTCCAACGTAGTCTACTGTGGTGACCCTAAAACGACATTTCTTTGGTCGAACGAATAGGTGATTTTGTTGAAGCCTTTCCAAGACTGCTTGTACATGTTCTGTGTGTTCTTCGTCGTCCTTCGAATAAATGAGGATGTTGTCCAGGTAAATGATGACGAACACTCCTCTGAAGTCGGCCAGTATTTCGTTCATGAATCATTGAAAAATGCTTGGTGTGTTTTTGAGGCTGAAAGGCATGACAACGTATTCGAATAATCTGTCCTTTGTGCAGAAGGCAGTTTTCCATTCGTCTCCCTCCTTGATGCGTACGTTGTTGTATCCCCATCGTAAATCCAGTTTGGTGAATACCTTTGCTTCTCGTAACTGCTCAATTAGGTCTTTGGGGAGAGGGATGGGAAATTGGTTGCTAACGGTAATATCATTGATTTTCCGGTAATCCGTTACCAACCGTAGGGAGCCGTCCTGTTTCTTGACATAAAAGCACGGGGCTGTGATTTCTGATTTACTGGGCCTGATTTTCCCATCTCGTAGTTCTTGTTCTAGGAATTCGCGAAGTTGTTTGGCCTGGTCCGGGGACATGGTGTATGGTTTTGCCGGTTGTGGGAGCTTGGCTTCTTCTTTGAATACTATTGCACAATCATGATCTCGATGTGGGGGTAGTTCCTTGAATTTTTCCGCGTCGAAAACATCATGGAAGTCGGCGTATTCTGGTGGGATGGGAGTTTCGTCTGGGGTTTCTCCTGCCGCCTTTCCCTGTTCCGTCCTAAAGCGTATTTCCATGGTTTTCCAAGAGATATCCGGGTCATGCTCCGTGAGCCACTCTTTCCCTAGGATTATGTTTCACCGGAGATTGCTCAAAAATATGTTGGGCACTTTCTGGGTGCTTTCAGGGTGTATTCCGGTGGGATGGTGGTGGAAAGGTGCCAGAATGAGCCCGGAATGAGCCCCGAACGCTGAGCAGAATAGTCCCTGAATGCACCCTAGTTGTCCTCACTATTCGGGGCGCATTCAGGCCATTTTAGGCGGTGTTCTGGCCCCATTCCGACGCTATTATGTTCTAGCTAGGGCACAATATGATGATATTCTACTACATGTATATGCACGGATAAATCAAAGTCAGTAATCGCTAAGGCCACTACTTGAATGGGCCTCAGCGATGTGTGACGTGACGATCACGGGGCTCTAGACGTTGAGAACATCGTCAGTGACGTCAAGTTCGAGCGCAACAACAAAATAATGAGAGCATATATAACTCACGGTGTGTTCGTGAATGCGTCAAGTGTCCCACCCCCTGTTGCCCCCTTGCGCGAAACGACGATCACAGAGTTCTAGACATTGAGAACATCGTCACTGACATCAGATTTGAGTGCAACAACAAAACAATGGATGTGTATAACTTACCGTGTGTTCGTGAATGCGTCAAGTGTCCCATTCCCATGTCACCCCCTTTCAGCGAGCGCAACTTTCAAACCCTGGCAAAAAAGCTTTATACCCCTGATAATGAAACTGAGTATTTGAGCTCTTGTGCACCAAGCGTGACTTATGGTCGCAAGACTTACCCGGTGTCCAATGCTCACAAGTCACCGCGCCGTGCGGATGGTGCTCCCTGTTCTGCGCCGAAACCTCAAGCCAATCCAAGTAAGTTTTTGCTAATAAAGGCTGTATGAGTGCTTACCTTGCCTGCTGGACAGCCATAAGTGCTAGCCATAAACATCGCCGCTCTTGTTCGTGCTCTTGTTCGTGCTCCCATTCACATTCGTGCTCGCCTCATTCCCGCTGCTCTCAGCCCCCCTCCGACTCCCATTGCTGCCGCCGCTCTTGCTCGCCTAGTCATCGCTCCAGCTCTTATGATCGCCACCATTGGCTGCTGTCCCAGGATGATGCTGACATGGGAGGGGCAAGACGAGCGGGGAGCATTGAGCACAGAAGTGGCTGGGGAGAGAGAAGCGGGTGTGGGCGTGCTGGGCTGTCTATGCCTACTGACTGCCAGGAGCTTGTGGCATCAGCTGGTTGGAGCATGGGAAAGGAAAAGGGTAAGTAAACTGATTATAAGCAAATTAAAAACTCACTGCATGTTAGCTTACGACGATGAGCTTGACCAGCTGCAACAGGTCAAAGCCAGGTGGGCGAAAATCCAGTGTCTTGGGGAGGACGTCGCAAGCCTTTGGGCCCTCAGGGGTGAGGTTAGCATGCTACAAGAGCAAATCGGTCAGCTCGAGCAGGCAGAGCGCAACGTAAAAGAAATACACGCCTCTGTGGTGGTGCTAGTCCGGCTGCTCCAGCCTGGGACTGATAGTGTTGAGGGCCAGTTGGTTGCCAAGCGACTGGCTCTTGGCGGAGCTTTCAACGCCGTCGCTGCTTCTGTCGCCACTCTGGATTTAGTGCCTGGGCCATCCAAGGTGGGACGGCTGCACAAGAACAAAAATCAATCGCACCTTGTCGATGATCTTGGTTGAAACCCAAACCTTGGTGGTTGGCATGAGCTGCATCTGAGTGTAAGTCTTGATTTTGACCTGGGTAGTGGTGGTGGTGACGGTTTGCTTTTGCATGTCCGTGACGAGAGCAGTGTGCTTGAGGGGACCTGTGTGCACTATGTATGACTACAGGCGAACAAACGCAAGGCGTGCAGTAATTCTCTTGTGCGGTGTCGCTCTTACCGCATTGGAGTTGGTGCTTCTTGACTGCCGTGTAAGTACAAGGTATATTTTTCCCATAGCATCACACACAGTCGCAACAACTTCCTCGTTTCTTGGCGGCTCGTGTGGTGCTACAAAATTCTTTAGTCACTAGGAACAGCATCATGTCACGCAAACTCACCATCCTTGCGTGGTTAATCTTCCCCTGGATCCCCAGGCAGTTGGATATCAGTGTTGTAGTAGTGTTAGTGAAGGAATAAAGTTATTTAAATACACTAATAGGGGAGGGAGAGGAGGTGTCAGGGTTGAGTCTGTGTTACGAGCCTTCGCCGTAGGGTCACTAGTGTGACGCGGAGGTTCCTTTAGACGTGATAAGGTAGGACTGGGGTCCTCGTAGACGATAGACGGACACGACGTGAAGGCTTATAGTTAAGCCACGAGATGTTACTTGACTTAGCGGCGATGTGCCACGAGATACGAAAGGCGGTCAAGTGGCTAAGTACCTTTGAGCCACGAGACCCTTTGGGGAGAGACTTAAGTAAGAGGGTTGCTAACCCCTTAGTGCGAAGGTAAAGTGGGACAAGGCGAGAACAAGCTGGGGTTACCAGGCTTGTTCTCTGCTCTTTATATACTACGCTAATACAGGTGAGGCATCTAACCGAGTCAACCGCCATTCCAAGGCGAGTCAACTAGACGAATCATATGTACAGGTGTGAGTCGATCGCCATTCCCGGACGAGTCAACCTAGAGGCAGTGCCAAGCCACAAGAAGGAAAGGGGGCCAGAGGCGCCCAAGAGAAGAAAGAAGAAAGCAAAAGTTGGGGGCTGTACGACAGCTCACAACAGTCTGGGTCTGGTCGTTGTCGTCAACAAAGCGCGCCAAGTCGCGCTGACACCCACCCTTAACTGGATTTGTCAGCAGTCAAGGCGCGTATAGGGCGCGTATAGGGCACGTTCGGGGTGGGAGAGCGTTTGGGGCTCGTTTGGGGCTCGTTCTGGGTCTGCTCAGGTCCAGTCAGCCCAGAACATTGCCCGAAAGCGCCCAGAAAGCGCCCAAGCGAATCTTGGGTGATCTGCAGTGTTTGTGTCTCCTAGCGGCATTGCATAGAAACGACTCTTGAAGGTGTGTCCTTCTAGATGAAAGGTAATGGTGGTGCGGAAGCGTATTTTTTGAGCGGTTTCCTTTCCATCTATAGCGATAACAGTTTGTGGGTGTGTAAGCTTGATTAGGGGAATGTGGTTTCTCTGGGCGTAAGTGATGTTGACGAAGTTTCTTGAGGATCCTGAGTCGATGAGAGTGAGAGTGGGTTCTGTGATTCCTTCGATCATGATGTAGCAGTGGGGATCATCGTCTGATTTCTTTAGATAATATACATGCTGGACATCACAATCTAGGTTCTTCCTGCCTACAGACACAGGTGCAGTAGGCTGTATTAGTTTCCCGACTCCGAGGCGGTGGACTCATCATCTTTCCCTGTTTCTTCTACGTGTGCTTCCTTCACTTTCTCCTTCTTTTTAGGATCGTTCTTGTTTTGGTGAAGTGATCCTTGGGGTTGATCCTCCTTGTGATAGCCTGAACGGCATACTTCCTGCCTATGTCCTGTTCGTCCGCATTTGTAGCACCTTCCTTCCTTCTTTCTTCAGTCGAAAGTCTCTCGTGATACTGGTGAGTTTGACGTTTGCCATGGGTTTTGGACAGAAGCTGCTTTTCCTTTGGTTCGATTGTCATCTCTGTTGCAGGTTGCAAAGAGAATGTCGTCCGTGCGTATGGCGTACTCGATCCAGTCTTCTAATGATAGGGTCGAGACGTTTTGTAGTACTGTCATTCGTAGCAATTCCCTTCAGACTGTGTTCTTGAGTCCAGCTTTGAATCGATTGATAAGAGCTTTTTCGTCCCATTCGAGTTCGTCCATGAGGATTCGGAATTCGGAAGCGTATTCGCTTGTGGACCGGGTTTGTACTAGTTTCTGGATGTTTTTGGTGGCCCTTTCTCGTTTAATTGGGTCACTGAAAGCTAGGAGGAAGGCCTTTTTGAAGTTTGTCCATGAGGCTATGGTTTCGTGTTCGGTTTCGTCTAGGACTTTCTTGAGCAGGGGTTTTGCCCATCTTGAAGCTGGTCCTTCTTTCATGTTCGACAGGGTGGTGGAGATTTTCTTGGAATCTGGGAAAGCACTGGGATATTCAAGGAAGTAAAGTTCCATCTTCATGAGGAAGTTTTCGGCTTCGCTGTCTCGCTTCTTTCCTTCAAAGGCTTCCGGCTTCTCGGTCTTAGCTCCCTTTGGAGTTCGTTCTTCCTCGGGAGAACGGGACCTTGTTGTCCTGTCGCATCTAGCTCATTGTGGAGTTTTAGAACGAGAGTGACATGTGTCCGGTGATCCGGGGGGACTAGGCGATCGCTGTGGGCGGCATATATTTCGTTTGGTTGAATGGTCCATGGGATGTTCATTGAAGGGTGTGTTGTCTATTTTTTGGGTAAGTCGTTCCTCCAGCTGGTCGATCCTTCCATCGAGTGCTTGTACGAGTTCCCGGGTTAATTCCCCATTTTTCCTTAATTCAGTTACTGCTTCTGCGATGGCTCGAAGTGCTGTGTTGGTTCCTCGTTGTAGGTGGTTCACCCATGTTGGTACTTCTTGGAGAGTACCCCAGATAGCCGTTATTTGTGTTCGGATTTGGGCATTCTCTTGGTTTATCCGGTGGTTGTCGTGGGCCGCTTGTGTTGCCTCTGTTTGTACTTGCCGTATGAGTTGGGCTAATTCTGTTGCTCCCGTATCGAAGGCTATTTGCCAGTTTTGGATTTCCTCGATGTTTTGTGTAATGGCTTCGATGTGCCTTCCACTTAGGACTTGGTTTGTAACTTCGGGAAGTAGGGGTCATAGAGTGGCTTGCATGAGCGCAACAAATCTTCAGTAGTCAGGGTCCGCTTCCAGGGTGGCTAGGTCGAATTCTGGTTGTTGGTGGCGGATTGGGGCTCCGTATGGCGGAGGGACGACCTCCGGGATCTCCAGAAGGTTGGGCTCAGGGTCAGTGGGAAGACATGTGGTTGGTTGAGGCTGAGGTGATACTCGTTCAGGCTCATCCTCACTATTGCTGAGGGTGAGGATTCTCGGTTGTTCCTGAGGAAGGGGTTCTTCTGGTCTTCGTGGCATGACCACTGGCATATTTCGATGAGATTGGACTGGGAGATGTATTCCCGTGAGACAGTTGTATCGCATCTCTTCTCCTTCGGGGATGAGTATGGATCCTGCGCCCACTGCCATTTCTTGTTCTGGTCCAACGCTCAGTCTGGGGATAATTCGTACCACTGAGGGTTGTTCGATGTGGATGGTTTGTTCTTCTTCAGGTTCTGGTAGTCCTCCTGGCATTGATCGTTGTGAGGTTCTTGAGGTTCTTCCGGTGTCGACGATATCTTGTTCAGTGGGTGTGGTGGGTGTTGACCCTTGTACGCCTGCGAGGGCTCCTTTGACAGCCACTCAGATTCTTGATTGATATCGTGTCCCATAGTTGTGTTGTGATCCTGTGTTGGATCCATGTTCTGACATGTTGGCTTCGACTTCTTTGGGGGAAAGGATAGCCACAGGGTTAACTCCAGGTTCGCCGTAAAGCTTGCTTCACAATGTCACAACCTATCAAGATGTGAGTTTGATATTGATAGTTTCGGCGAAAGTGGAGACGTAAGTGATCACGTGCCCTTGTTTATTGGTGGCGAACCGTAGAAACCAAGGTAGACGTGTGCGCATGTGTTATCTTCGAGTGACGGTCACGCCACGAGATACAGCGACTTGAGACAGTAAGAGTGTGTCAGACGATGGAGGCCTGAGACGAGTAGGTAATTAGTGTACCAAGGATTCCTAACGAGTAGAGTGGTGTTCGAGAGAAAGTGGGAGCGAGATGGCGAGCTTCCAGAGTGAAGTCCCGAGAGGGACTCTACATGGTAGAGACGACAAGGTGAAGCAAGCTGGAGTGTCCAGGCTTGCGCACCACTGTATTTATACTACATACATGAGTGCGAGTCATACAGCGTGAATGGCAGAGGCTGCGCATTGGCACGAGAGGCGCGTACATCAGAGTCAGAGTCCAAGAAGCCAAGAAGGCACACGCGGCCTAAAGCTGGTGGCGAGAGAGGGCGAGCCACAAGAAAAGTTGGGTGTGAGTGTAAGAACTCCCGACAATTGACCTGATCGTTGAGCTGATTATTTCAATATCCTTCTGCCATTTCGGGCAGAGGAACTGGTGTTCTGTTATGGCTGCGCCTGTGCCTGCTGCGCCTGTGCCCACTCCCCTCTTGGCCCCTCGCTCACTGCTCTTGCCGTCTCACTCGCAACCCCACTGCACTGTCTCCCGCCTGCTGTCTGGCTCTTGTGCGCCCCCACCTGCTTCCACTCCCGCACTAAGTGCCACACGCTGGCATGCTTGACTGCGCTTGGGTTCATCCTCGCCTGTACGCACTCTGTCACGACCTATCAGGATGCGAGTAGTGATGTAAATAGGTTCGGCGAAGGTGGAGACGTGGTTGATCATGTGCCCTTGTTTATTGGTGGCGAACCGAGAAGACTAAGGTGGACGTGTGCGCGTGCGTGTCCTCCGAGTGGTAAGGATGCCACGAGATACAGCGACTTGTCGAAGATGTACTTGTCGAGTAAGAGTGTCGAGTGATAGAGATCTGGGACGAGTAAGCGAGTAGTGTCCCTAGAACTCCTAGCGAATGTAGTGGTGTCCGAGAGAAGACTGTGGCGAGTTGGCGAGCTTCCAGGATGAAGTCCTGAGAGGGACTCTAGGTAGTAGAGACGACGAGGTGAAGCAAGCTGGAGTACCCAGGCTTGTGCACTGCTGTATTTATACTACGTACATGAGTGCGAGTCATACAGCAGGAATGGCGAAGGCTGCGCATCGGCATGAGACGCGCGTACATCCGAGTCAAGCTGCGCAGCCGAGGCTGACGCGTACACCAGGTCAGAGTCCGAGAAGCCGAGAAGGCGCACGCGGCCTAAAGCCGGTGGCGAACAGGGCGAGCCATGAGAAAAGTTGGGGGTGAGTACACGAACTCCCGACATTCCCCCCCCAAAAGTGATCGTCTTTAAAGACAGACCCAAGGAAAGACAATCACAAAAAAAAGAAGTAAAAAAAAGAAAAAGGTACACAAAAAAAAGCTCTATTTAGTTACTCGGGTGGCGGCCCATTGTCCGCCCAGCTAGTTTTCAGGGGCCCATCTAGCTAACTACTGGTTAACCCTTTTGGGTAGCCCATACTCGTCGGTCCTACTCAGTCCGCTCCTTGGGCGTCTTGTCAAGACGCTCCCAGGCCTCATACTGTGTTTCCCATCCCATGTTTCGGTTCCAGGAGTAATGGTCGAGCCATTCAAAGAACTGGCCCTTCGACATCCCCTTTCGGAACAGGAGGTTGGCGACCTGGTCTTTGGAGAGCTCGTCGACTCGGTCATGGTAGGTTTCGGGCACTTTGGAGCACCACTCGCACACCACGTCCGCGATCCATTCTTGCATGTGATTGGTTTGCACCCACCAGGTACTGTTGGCCCTCCACTCGATGTCCGGGAACTGCCCCTTGGACTTCGTGACGACTCTGTAGACCGAGTCGCCGACGCATCGGTTGGCGATGTAGAGCTTCGTCCTCGACATTTGCCAGGTGTCGCCCGGCCTCGGCCCGTCTCCCACCCATGCGAGGGGTCCGAACTTGGGGTGGTGCAGCGTGTTGCCGCTGAAGTCGCAACCTGCTCGTTCGTGGATCGGGATGTATCGCAGGTCGCATCCGGGATTGAGCTCTGCCGCGTAGTCGAGGGCGTCTGAGAAGTTGTTGATTTTCCGGGTGTCCTGGACATACTCGCCCACGCCGTCCTTTCGCAGGCACCCACATTCCTCCCGCATGATGATGTAGTTCCCCATGGGGACGATCGCGACCTTGGGCTTGGGGGCCCACTGCGCTCGCTCCCAGGCACTGGTGTTGGCCCGGGCGTGTCGCACCTCGGGGTTGCGTCCCCGTCGACCACTTCCGGCGACTGTAGCGTAGGATTTGACGGCGACCATGGTGTAGTAGGGGGAGTTAGCTCGGGCGCCGGAGTAGAAGTGGAGGAGGAGGTGAGGGTGATGTCTGGGCTGGCCTTCCCCTTTGCCTTCTTATACCCTGGAGGGAGTGGTGCATTGGGGTATTTTCGCTGCAGGCTGTTCATTGCGTGCTTGATGTCGGTGAATTTCTCCGCCGATTCCCACGAATTTTCACTCGAGTCATACCCCACCCATTTGATCTTGTACTTCAGTCCTTCCTTTGTCTGTTGCCATCCCACGATTTCTTCTACTTGATATTCTTCTTCCCTGTCTTCAGTAATAATCAGTGGTGGTCAGGGCTGAATGCGATTGAAATGATCCTTCCGCACTGGGGACAGAAGTCCGACGTGGAACATGTTGTGTATCCTCATGGTCTCTGGGAGTTCTAGTTTGTAGGCGTGGGAGGAGATCTTCCTTGTTATCCTGAAAGGTCCTGCCTGTCTCTTGTCAAGCTTCTTTGAGGGTCTTGTGGTTCGTATATTCTGCATGTTTAGCCAGACCTGTTCTCCCACTGTGAAGCTTGGTGGGTTACCCGGCTCCTTTGTCTGTTGTTCCATTTTGGCCTTGGCCTCGTCCCATACCTCCCTCATGTGATTTGCTACATCGTTGGCGCGTGGACTATTGCTCTGCTGACTCGTGACTTCCCATGTGGGCGATTTCCCGTACAGGGTCTCGAAAGCAGATTGTCCGGTCGCCGTGTTGACATGGTTATTGTGGCAGAATTCTGCCAGGGGTAGCCACTTCGACCAGTCATCCTGTTCGTAGTTACAGAAGCTTCGTAAGTAATTTTCTAGCCATTGGTTTGTTCTCTCGGCTAGTCCGTCTGTTTGAGGGTGATAGGCCGTGGAGAAGCGGGGCTTGATCTGCAGTCTTTCGTAGAGAGCCTTTAGGAATTTGCTATTGAACGAAGGTCCTCGGTCGGAGATTGTAACTTCTGGGAGTCCGTGGTGTTTGAAGATTTCTCTTGTAAATACTTCCGCTAGTTCTTCCGCGTCCATGCTTTCGTTGCACGGGATAAAGTGGGCTTGTCGCGAAAAACGATCCACGACTACCAGAATGCTATCGAAGCCCATAGATGGCGGGAGTTTTATGATGAAATCGTAGTTGATGTGTTGCCAGGGTCGTTCCGGTATTTCGATATTCTTTGCAGGGGTGCTATTCTTTATTATCTTTGCTTCGTTGCAGACTCGGCACCCGTCTACATATCGATGTACTTCCTGTGTCATGCCAGGCCAATTGTAGCGTCGTTTGATGATCTCGAGAGTCCTTTCTCTTCCCTGATGTCCCGCGATTGGTGAGTCGTGGTGTGTTTGTAGGACGGCTTTCTTGATTTCCGGATCCTTTGGTATGACAATGGTGTTGTCATACCATAGTAGCCCTTCCTTCCAGTCGTACCTTCGAAATTGTTTCTGTATACTTGGGGGAAGTTTCTCCTTGTTTTGGGTGTTCGTGATCACTAGTTCTAGTTCTTCCTCCTCCTTCTGCGCCTCCTTGATTGCCTCAATAAGGTCGAAGTCTAGGGTTGCTTTGAACCCATGAAAGCGCTCAGCCGCAATCATGATTTGTTCCGGGTTAGGGATGTCTTCGTAGTTGGGATGTCGCGAGAGGGCATCTGGTTTCTGAGATTGCTTTCCTGGACGATAATGGATCTCGTAATTGAAGGAAGCTAACTCGGTGTACCAGCGAGCATGTTTTCAGTCCATGACTCTGGCTTCTTTCCAGAACTGTAAGTTCCGGTGATCAGTGTATACGAGAACCGGGATCTTGGTGTCCTCGAGGTATAATCGCCAGTGCTTCAGGGATTCCACGATTGCCAATAATTCTTTGTTGTAAGTGTCATAGTTTCGCTGTGCAGGGTTGAAGCTTTTGGATAAGAAGGCAATAGGGTGTAGCTTTCCGTCTTCTTGGTATTGACTGAGAATGGCGCCTAAAGCTACTCCCGATGCATCTGTTTCTAGAACGTACTGCTTTTCGGGGTTAGGATGAGCGAGGACCGGTTCCCTTGTTACCGCATCTTTGATGGCTTGTATCGCTTTCTGCTCGACGTCCATCCATTTCCAAGGCTTTCCCTTTTGGGTTAGGTCGTGTAAGGGTCGAGCGATTTGGCTGAAGTCCGGGATGAAGTGTCAGTAAAAGTTGCAGAATCCTAGGAAGGCTTGGTTTTGTTTAACCGTTTTTGGGATTGGCCAATCGATGATGTCTTGAACTTTGCTCTTGTCCATGGAAATCCCTTCGGGGCTGATAACCAATCCGACGTAGTCAACGGTGGTGACCCTGAAACGACACTTCTTTGGTCAGACGAAAAGGTGATTCTGTCGTAGCCTTTCTAGGACCGCACGCACGTGTTCCGTATGTTCCTCATTGTTTTTTGAGAAGATGAGGATGTCGTCTAGATAGACGATAACAAAGACGCCCCTGAAATCGGCTAGTATTTCGTTCATGAATCGTTGGAAGATGCTTGGCGCGTTTTTTAGGCCGAAAGGCATAACAACATATTCGAAAAGTCCGTCCTTGGTACGGAAGGCAGTCTTCCATTTGTCCCCTTCCTTGATGTGTACGTTATTGTATCCCCATCGCAGGTCTAGTTTGGTGAAAACCTTTGCTTCCCGTAATTGTTCGATTAGGTCTTCAGGGAGGGGGATGGGGAACTGGTCACTGATAGTGATGTCGTTGATTTTTCGATAGTCCGTTACCAGTCGAAGGGAACCGTCCTGTTTTTTGACGTAGAAACAGGGGGCGGCGATTTCCGATTTACTTGGTCTGATTTTCCCATCCTGTAATTCTTGTTCTAGGAAATCACGGAGCTGTTTTGCTTGATCTGGGGACATCGGATATGGTTTTGCCAGTCGTGGGAGGTTCAATCCTTCTTTAAAGGTTATGGCGCAGTTGTGGTCCCTGTGGGGTGGTAGCTCCTTGAATTTTTCTGCATCGAAGACATCCACGAAGTCAACGTATTCAGGTGGTATAGGGGTTTCGTCTGGTGCTTCTCCTGCTGCTTTTCCTTGCTCCTGTTCCTCCCTAAACTGTATTTCCATGGTTTTCCAGGAGATATCAGGATCATGTTCCGTGAGCCATTCCTTTCCTAGGATTATAGTTGTATCTCCCAGTGGCATAGTGTAGAAGCGGCTTTTGAAGATTCGTCCTTCTAGTTCGAAGTTGAGGGTTGTGCGGGAACATATTTTCTGAGCGGTTTCATTTCCGTCTATGGCGATGACTGTTCTTGGGTGCGTAAGTTCGACGAGAGGGACGTGGTTTCTCTGGGCATAGGAGATATCAATGAAATTGCAGGAAGATCCGGAGTCGATAAGAGTAAGAGTGGGTTCTGTGATTCCTTCGATCGTGATGTAGCAGTGAGGGTCATTGTCAGATTTCTTTAGATAGTATACATGCCGATTATCACGATCTAGGTTGTCCTTGCCTACGGACACAGGTATGGTAGGCCGTATTAGTTTTCCGACTCCGAGGCCATGGATTCGTCGTCTTTCTTGGTTTCTTCGACGTGTGCTTCCTTGGCCTTTTCCCTTCTTTTGTGATCTTCCTTCTGGGAGTTGTTTTGGGTGCTTTGTCCCTGGGGTTGGTCTTCTTTGTGGTATCCCGAATGGCATGCCCCTATAGCATGTCCCAAACATCCGCATTTGAAGCACCTTCCTTCCCTTCGTCTTTGTTCGATGGTTTCTTTCGGTATGGTTTGATTTTGGGGTTGTACAGGTTTTGGGGTTGTGGCTGCTCTGCCCTTGGTTCGGTTATCCTCAATATTACAGGTTGCAAACAGGATATCGTCGGTGCGGATGGCATATTCGATCCATTCCTCGAGGGTTAGGGTAGATACGTTCTGCAACACCGTCATTCGTAATAACTCTCTTCGGACGGTGTTCTTGAGTCCCGCTTTGAATCGATCGATAAGGGCTTTTTCGTCCCATTCGAGTTCATCCATAAGGATTCGGAACTCGGACGCATACTCGTTCGCCAATTTGGTTTGTACTAGCTTCTGGATATTTTCTGTGGCCCTTTCTCTCTTGATCAGGTCCCCAAAGGCTAGGAGAAAGGCCTTCTTGAAGTTGGTCCATGAGGCTATGGTTTCGTGTTCGGTTTCCTCCAGGACCTTCTTGAGCAGTGGTTTTGCCCATCGTGACGCGGGGCCTTCCTTCATATTGGACAGTGTAGTGGAAATCTTTTTGGAATCAGGAAAGGCCCTGGGGTACTCGAGGAAGTATAATTCCATCTTCATTAGGAAGTTTTCTGCTTCGCTATCTCGTTTCTTTCCCTTGAAGGGTTCTGGTTTCTTGGTTTTAGCTCCTTTTGGGATACATTCTTCTTCTCGGGATTGAGACCTATTTGTCCTGCCCCTTCCCTGTCGTTGTGGGGTTCGGGAGCGAGAGCGAGAGTGACGATCACTTGGTGACCCGGGGGGGCTTGGTGACCGTTGTGGATGGTGTATGTTTCGTTTGGTGGATTGGTCTACTGGGGGTTCGTCGAAGGGTGCGTTGTCTATTTTCTGGGTGAGATGCTCTTCTAGTTGGTCGATTCTTCCATCAAGTGCTTGTACGAGTTCTCGTGTTAATTCTCTGTCTTTCCTTAGTTCGGCTACTGCTTCCGTTATGGATTGTAGGACAGCGTTGGTTCCTCGTTGTAGATCGTTTACCCATGTTGGTACCTCCTGGAGGGTACTCCGGATAGTTGTTGCCTGGGTTTGGGTTGTTCGTGTTGTTTCTTCCTGGATTTGTTGCACGAGTCGGGCTAATTCTGTTGCTCCCGTGTCAAAGGTTATTTGGCGGTTGCGGATCTCCTCAATGTTTTGTGCGATGGCCTTGATGTGTCTCCCGCTTAGGACCTGGTGGGTGACTTCGGGTAATAAGGGACGTACGGTAGCTTGCATTAGGGCCATGAATCTCCAGTAGTCAGGGTTGGCCTCTAGGGCAGCTAAATCAAATTCCGGTTGTCGGCGGATTGGTGCTCCGTACAGTGGTGGGACGATTTCCGGGACCTCCGGAAGGTTGGGCTCAGGGTCAGCGGGAATACGTGTGGCTGATTGAGGCTGAGCCGGTACTGGTTCACGTTCATCCTCGCTGTCGCTGAGGGTGAGAATTCTCGGTTGTTCCTGAGGAAGGGGTTCCTCTGGCCTTCTCGGTGTGACTGCTGGTGTATTTCGACAAGATCGGACTGGGAGATGTATTCCCGCGAGACGGTTATACTGCATTTCTTCTCCTTCCGGGATGAGGATGGATCCCGCTCCCACTGCCATTTCTTGTTCTGGCCCGACGCTCGGTCCAGGGACGATTCGTACCACCGAGGGTTGCTCGATGTGGATGGTTTGGTCTTCTTCGTCGGGTAGGCCCCTGGGCATTGATCGTTGTGAGGATCGTGAGGCTCTCCCGGTGTCGACGATATCTTGTTCTGTTGGGGTGGTGGGTGCTGAACTCTGTACCCCGGTGAATGTTCCTTCGACGGCTGCTCGAATCCTTGATTGGTATCGGGTTCCATAGTTATGTTGTGATCCTGTGTTAGATCCGTGTTCTGACATATTGGCTTCGATCTCTTTGGGAGAGAGGATAGCCATGGGGTTAACTCCAGGTTCGCCGTAAAGCTTGCTTCACAATGTCACGACCTATCAGGACGCGAGTAGTGATGTAAATAGGTTCGGCGAAGGTGGAGACATGGTTGATCACGTGCCCTTGTTTATCGGCAGCAAACCGAGAAGACTAAGGTGGACGTGTGCGCGTGCATGTCCTCCGAGTGGTAAGGATGCCACAAGATACGGCGACTTGTCGAAGATGTACTTGTCAAGTAAGAGTGTCGAGTGATAGAGATCTGGGACGAGTAAGCGAGTAGTGTCCCTAGAACTCCTAGCGAATGTAGTGGT
>WSTK01000402.1:0-29834 GCA_019616945.1 Ceratobasidium sp. 414
TCTCCAGACCACTCAGGACCCCGTGGAGCCACCCCCCCAAATCCGGAGCATCCGGAGCTCCGCGGGATTTGGCTGAGAGGGGGTAGGTCGACATGTTAGTGATGTTCGAGGGGGTTGGGTATTGGTCCCAACCAATAAATCGCAAACCGGGCTTTATACTCCGCAGGGAACCAAGTTAGCGCTCGGAGGGGGCACTGCTACTCGGGCAGTGCGTCAGGAATTAGCGCGCTGGACGCCAAGGATCCAGCGCGCCATTTAGTCAGTCTATCCAACTAATTAGTCCAAAGCAAGCCAATGATAAGATTAGATGCCCACTGCGGTTTGCTCCGATAGGGAACGGTAAGCATCCTTCTTGCCGGAAAGCTGCGTTGTAAGAAACAGATTGTTGCACTTCCATACAGTTTCTATACTGATCTGGGGGCCAGTCGCGTTGCACCGGTCCGTGGTATCCAAGACGATCTGTCGGTCGGCTCAATCGCCGGCAAGGTCGGGGGACGCAAGCGTCGCCAAGGGCGGCGCGAGCGTGGCCGGGCACCCGAACCGCGAGCACGACTCGCCCCCAAAACGCGGGATGACCTTCCAGGGATCCTTGGGCAATGTCAACAGTATATGGATATTCAGTATAAGTGACGGCGTGGCTCAACTCACAGGGCGGCGGTGGTGATGTAAAACGGGGCGAACCGGTGCATTGGATGTTGGTCTAGAGGGAAAATAAGAGCATATATAGGGTTCAAACCTGCCAGCAAGTGTTTCATCTGATCCTCTGACACACGCGCTGCGAGACCAATTCAGTGCGTTGCTTGCACTAAGGGTCACAAGGGCCAGCCTTTTCTCACTGGAGGTCTAATAGATAAAAATTGGTTGGTTATGGGCATGACGACCTACCGCTGCACCCTCTAGCGGCCGGGGCACAACGCTTGATGGCACCAACCCCTTTGGGTAACTTAAGTCTCAGGGAGAATAACTATGTTTATTTCAAGGTCTAGTACAGCACGTGCACAGAGTATATGCGAGACTTATGGTCGGGTGGATGTCGATCAGCGAGGAGCAGACTGAGGGAGGCAGCGGCCGTTTGCGTCATTCGGCACACAATTACCCATGACGTGCCCAGAGGCGGAGTTTTCGTCGGTCTGCGAGGCGTAGAATGGCATCAGGGCGGGTCGACTATACTATGTTGGTGAACGACGTGGGCACAGGCATAGACTGCAATCTCTGTCAACCTGGCAGCTGGGTCAGTCTACGACCCCCCCCCCCCACTTTGCTTTATAAAGAAATTAGATAATAGCGTACTACGATTCGCCCTGCCTTGAAGCTAGCGTCAGCCTGTACAATCTGCTGCGTGGAAGTGCACCAATCTGTTTCCTCAGCTGAGAGAATCGTTGATGGCGGGTGCGGGCAATCCGATCCGCCCATGGATTCTGGAGGCGACAAGGTGGATCTGCAGGATTATAGACCACTCACGCCCACATGATACCAGGCGAGCCTAATTATCAAGCGATACTTTTTAAATAAATAAATAAATAAATAAATAAATAGTAGTGGGAAACATGACCGAGTTGGACTAAACACAAATCGTTGTACAATCACATAATAGGACAAAGCACCAGGCAGTCAGCTCAGCTAACCTAAATAAACACGCCCCACAATTACATTCGATCCAACCAATGAATAAAACCAGTAACGTAATCGCTTTCAATCCAGGCTCATGTCACCGAGGCGCTGCCAAATTGACGTCAGCTGCAAATACAATCGGCGTACATGAATGAGTTTTGTATATTTAATTGTGTCAAGGTCCACTGACCTCTTCCCTCAATAGAGAAGCAGAGGGTCGGTTGTTAGGTTCACAAGCCCAACAGCGTGTGAGCAACTGCCAAAGGTTGTTTTCCAGCGTCTTGCCGCAGAGTAAAGATGATAGGTCTGGACGATCCGGAACCTCCCCTTTGACAGCAACTGTATAAACAATCGCAATTGTCGACTTATCGGCAAAAGGGACACGTCCCGTGATAATTTCCTGTTGTATGCATACTGCATTAGGCACCAATCGTGAAACGCGCATATACCTACCAATACCAGCTAGAATTTTGACACATCGGTCAGAATATGCAACCCTTTCGGTCAAGACCCAGTAGCTTACCATTCCGAAAGCGTAGATATCAGCCTTGACGCTGTACCTACTGTCATCTTTCAGAATTTCGGGAGCCTATTGGCCGAGTGTCTGATTGAATCAAGTTCTAATAGTTACAGACTCACTGTATAGCGGTGAGTTATTCCCAAGGAAGAAGTTTCTGTAAATTGAAGTGTCGCCCCATGCGTGAGAAGGGCGTTCCCAAAATCGGTGAACAGTGGTGTGTTATCATTGGACATAAGAACGTTGGCCTATGGATGACACGTGACACCCAATTCATATGATACATAACTAGTGACTTACGGCTTTGATATCCCCATGGACCTGCGCAACTTGTCTAAGTGTCTAACAGCAGTGACAAAAAATTGTACCTACAATCCCCCGGGCGTGCGTGTATTCAAGAGCCTCCGCTAAATGAACACACTGGAAGACCATCACAATCGGCACGGCTCTCAAAGAAACTCCAAGAATCTTACCAATTGAATGCGATTAAAGGATGGTTGTTTGCGGAGAAAACTACTCAGCGTGCCCTTTTCCATCCATTGGGCCACCACGGCAACTTGTCCCCGAAACAGTGCCATCCCTCGGAGCTGCAGAATTCCGGGGTGGTCACACTTCGACCATGCATAAATCTCGCATGCTGTGTGCTGGCACGGGGTCAGCTTGCTCAATAAACGTTGATGTGGTTACATACTTTCAAGATCTTGAAGCTTTCGTTCGACGCATCACGGTTTTGCAAATTGGAGAGGCATTTGAGAGCAACCTTGGTCCCGTCTCGGAGTTTCCCCAGGTAAATATTACTGGACCCGCCATACGCGATAGGATCGTTAGAGCTACTACTAGGGTCTAGCTCGCCCGTGATGTCTTGGCAACCGTGTTTGATCAGACATTGCATAACCTCGTCGATCTGCTATCAAACAGAGGGTCTCAGTTGATATACATTCTGCGAAGGGTGCGGGCATTCACCATGCTGCTTTTGATCGTTGTTACTGGCTTTAATGTCACACTGTCAGAGCGGCAAGGTAGGTGTCCTTCGAAATCTGCCTCATAACCTGGTCGAGCAGCTTCCTCACCCATAGCAAGAAGGCAACTCTTGCGCTCTGCAGCGGTGGATAAACGAGCCGAAGATATACTGTCTGTGGGTTGGAGAGACAACTAACAACATAGATTAGCTTTGGGCCAACAGGAATAACCTAGTAAGTGGCTTACTCACAGCAGTCACGAGGACATGAGTGTACGACACTAAGAGAAGGAGCGCCGAAGAGACAAAGAATAGCACAACTGCGCCACGGGTTATGTCAAACAACCATATGACCCCTGCCCACGGAAGGCTGTACTTGATGGACAGTTCTTGGAGCCCAGTTGCGTGATTTTCATGAAGTTGAGAGTAGTTAACCTGTATATTTTGGGTCAAGGGCGCGTCTCTCGTTCTACACAGGGAGTATTTACCACGTGCGCTGCATACTTCCCGAGCGCGCAATGGTCACGGAGCATCGAGAGCGCATAAACACCACTCACTCCCGCAAGTATGCCCGACCCAGCACGCACGAATTTAGTTAGCAGGTCGACGCTAGGGGAGGCGATGGAGACTATATTAGATCTACTATAGGTTAGAAACGGCAGCTATCAGTGGGTAACACTGCTACTCACGCCCACATCGCACCAGCCTAGCGAATACACACGTCAGGCAAGCTACACTCTAAAAATTCGAATAATATCTTACTCCGCCCGCTGCCATCGTCCATTCTTGATAGAGGCCATGCAAAGCAGCCCCCCAGTGATGAGTATAGATGATGCGATTGACCCAAAGGTTCTCAAATCGGGTTAAGTAGATTATGGGACCACCACCGAGCAATGGGTTCCGATAGAGGTATGAGGAAGAACGTCCTGGGTGCCGTTTGTCTTCCACAGTGGCTGTTCGATCAAGTCGAGCCCCATATTGCCCGTACAGGTTCATGTTGCGACTATGAACTAAGGCAAGGTCTCAGTCGCCAGAATGTGTTGCGGGAAGACATCGACGAACCTAGTAGGCCCATGACTCGTGCTGTGGAACAATCAGTTTTGATCTCCTGGAACGTGGAGTACCGCACGAACCTATCGACCAGTTAAGGTGAATCATGTAGCCAGGGTCGGCAGCCTTGTTAAGTGCGCATAGATAACTCTCACATTCTGCCTTCGTGAACGGGCTAGTCGACCCCTCCGAGGTCATATGGTCTGAGCATTAAGAACTATTAGAATCGTCCCTCGGTCATCAATTAACAACGCCAACCCAGCAAACTAGCTGCCAACGATCCCTGTAGTTCCGCCCGAGTTGCTGTAAGGTGATTCTCATTTTTTGGCATGTATTCTGCGTGAGTCCAATACTCCTCGTTGAGCAGCGCACCTGTGCGGGATGAATAACTCGGGTGTTGTATCCAACATTTATTTAGAGTAGCGGTAGTACTCACGAAGTCCCATAGTGCTACGAACGTCCAAGATATTGATATCCGACGTCGAGCGTTCTTCCGTGACAATGCGAAGCGCCGGCTGGTAAAAGTTGGGACGCCTGTTCTCGGTTCATCAAAAGTTTATCAAATGTTGAGCGCCGGAGTAACTTGCCCTTCTACAGGATGTATATACTGCTCCCAGCCAACGGGGATGGGTAGGATCTGTGGTCGGGCGTCTCTGATACAACATCAGGTTACTATTGCGCGATATCAGGGCGGTAGTATCGAGACGTACTCATCTGTTTCCGCCAGAGAGGATGCTGATCCAGGAAGTATAGATCGGTATGACCGTGGGCCGCTATCGTCATTCTGTGAGTTAAACAGAACAAGATTAAGGTGGGAGATGGACGTACGCGAAGACGTCATCGTATCGATTGGTTTGACTTGGGAGTCCCTCCCAAAGCCTTGGGTCATCAACGAATACTGGCGTCGCAGGGCCACCTCCTGCTCCCGCTTGCGTGTTGGGTGGTGGAGGGTTCTGATTGATCTGGTATAGCGCCCAACGGCAGGAACCCATTTAGTGGTGGATGCAACAGGAGAGCCTATTACCATGGCAGAATCATACACCAAACTCGGTGCGTGTTTGGCACAAGAAACCCAGCGAGGAATAAATTCGCGTACATACCGTTTCCATCAGGACCGTGGTAAAATTTATATTTCCTGCAACAGAGTTATCCATGACTTGTTGAATTGCCCGAGTGCCAGCCAATAATGCACTGAGTGAAGTTTGTGGGATTTTTACTAGCAGTAGACCGAGATACCGACAGGTGCAGCCTAGTGGCGGGCGCAACTTGCTACTCCAACAATTAGATGATGAAAACTGCAATGGTTGACTCCTAGTACTGACCAATGGATAATATAGCTAGCTCGTCGGGCACCGTAGACGTATTTGCGGATGGGAAGTTGAGCCAGCTGGTATATATAAGCTGCCACGCAAACGGACGGCGCTCATCAATTGTTCTTTTGCGAATTGTAAAGTAGTCCCGGTCAAACCTATCTGAGGCTCAGATCGCGCAGATTGCAGAGAAGTTCCAGAATGCTCGTATGTCCTGATGAGTAATACAATTTTGGATCCGACAAGGGTCCGCACCCTTGTTCACACACAGCCAAACGCTTCGATAGGGTTTTGTTTGGCTCGAGTCTTAAAAACACGTCAAGTCCGCCAGATCCCGCCACTCTTGCCCGCCACCACCACCTCCCCACGTTCTAGGTAGCCGAAGTATCTAAGCAATTCCCCACGCGTAGTTAAAGCAGGCATTATTCTAAGTTGTCTAGAGCAGTTACACGGTTGCACGCAGGCTGGAGACGGAGACTCGGTAAATATGATGTAAGCTGGACCCTTTGTGCCATGCAAATCCCTGAGCGCCACCCTGGTTCCGATCACCCCATCTGATACGCACAATCTGAAGCATCTGAGGTTCTTGGCCTCGGATCTCGGCCAGCTTTGACTGTGACTAATATGGAACCCTGATGTCTGGCCCAAAACCAGGGAAACATTTGGCCCCGCCACAATCGACACCCCCCATACACTCAATGCCACAAGCAAAACCTGTCGGGGCTCAGAAGTGCTCATAAGCCCGCCGATCCTGCAGACACGTTGATAGTGACCTCATAAGAAACTGGAACCCTATAAGAATTGCATGCGCTCAAAATGCGGCACTGTCACTAGGGTTCTGCTGGTTTAAATGTTCTTCCAGCATGCTATTGGGCCACCCCCACCGGACACTCGTAGTTCGTGGGGGCAAGCCGCAAGGTATCCGGGTACTTCAAATTCAAGAGTGTCCTCTCTTCCACATTGGGATAATCACGTTAGAAGCTAAGCACCCGCATCCGTGGTTTGGAGCCAGCTGATAAGATTAGATTATCCTTATCAGGTGAGTGGTTTGATCACAAATTTACTCTTTCCTCTCGACTTTCACTTGGACCTCTGTGAACGTCACCTCGGGGTCGAACAAGATGGACGAAGACGGACAGACCGTGGATGTAGAGGATATTCCTCAACGAGCTAAAAAGTTTACGGTAAGTCGTAAGCATTTCGTGGGTCGTGGTCAGTCGCTCACCGGCAATCGTAGTTTCGGTCCTATGAAGCACAGTTGAAAGATGTTCATGCCCCTTCCAAGGTGGCTCCTTTGACCTCGGAACAACATGTTGATGTATGTATATCCGTTTCTTTTAGTCGTACCTACTTAACAGAATATCACAGGACACACAATCCCACTTTCAAGTTTCACTCGACCAGTGGCGCCAGCTCAACCTTTCTCCGAGTTTCATACCTTTTGCCAGCCAGGTAGCAAAGCTATCTAGATCCTTTGCAATGTTGTTACACCACTGGGAGGAAATTGTCTGTCTCTGGATGGGTGCTGTAGCTTCGTCCGACGAAGAAGCCTTTAAACCATTAATCGAGTAAGCTAGCGCACCGTTTCCCAGCAAACTCTCATTCACACCATTCGCAGACTCTCAACCTGTCTGATTTACGATCTCCGTCAAACTCTTCTTCCCGTCGCACCTCAAATCCTAGCCTCCCTCCTCTCATCTCTCTCCCGAAAACTCCCCCCAGACGCACTCGAACTCCTTCTCACAGCACTCACGGCGCACCTAAAATACCTAGTCGTCGTGGATCCCACCACGCTACTCGAACCCGCGTGGCGCGCATTTCTCTCGGCCGTCTCGTCGTCCTATGTCCGAATGCTCGCCGAGGTCTGGGGTCATTTACTCCGAAAGCTGAAGAAAGAGGATAAACGACGGGCTGTGCGACTACTTGTGTCCTCCCTTGAACAGGAACCCGAGTTTGTAGCGTGGTGCATAGTGGAAGCGATGCGTGCGAAGCAGGCGCAAGGGATATATACGACCGCTACCGAGCTTGTCGGTCCGCTCCTCGAGGCGCACGTCGAGGAAGACAATCCGGAGAGGACTTTGCTTCTGTTGCGACGGGTATTAACTGCGTTGATTCATCATTCGAAGACGGAGAGCTTTTCGGGTGTTGCCGGGGCTGTAGTAGGCAGGCTGGAGGCGGAGATGGCAAAGCTTGAGGAGCAGGGGGACTCGAAGGAGCCTCGGGACGAGGGGAGGCTGATGCGCGCTATGGAAGTGGCAACTATTATATGCGCAGTGCGGAAGGGCGGAAAGTTGACTTGTGAGTCCATTCCATCCACTTCTGCAACCTACCCTGATTGTCAGGTCACTGGCAGCTGCTACGGTTTCCTCGCTGTTAGCGCTAGTCCCACGTATCCTAGATTACTCTACGCCAGACCCGGAAATTCAGGCAAAATGCCGGGCGTACGTTGTCGCGGCGCTCTTTGCGGGGGATATGACAGCTTGGATCGGCCCGGGGAGGCGTGCATTGGACGCTGTCTGGCAGGTGAGGGTGTTATGAAATACACGGTAGCTTGAGTTTAACGGGGCGGTCTCGTGCGTCAGAACCCGGCAGAGGGGATGCGCGTCGCGGCGATACTGTCTGAGCTTGGGTGGGGAGGATGGAAGTCGGTGGTTCTACCGCATGTCTTACGGTGAGTATTAGTTTGTGAAGACCACACAATCAAAATGACTGAAACCCTTATGCTTAGGCGTACGCCTGAAACTCTTGCATCGTCGTCCACTCAAACGCTCTCAGCCATCGCGTATTTTTACTCTACGGGCCAGCTCGACGTGGACCCCGTCTGGACCGCCCGAGTCGGGTCAGATATATCGACCATGCTTCAGAACTGGTGTATAGGTGACAATGTAAGCCCGCTTGCCCTCGAACAAGTTTTACTTTCATAGCTCATGCATTTATGCACAGGTTATAGATCTGCTCAACACTCTAACCCTCTCGCCCATATTACCCAACGCCGCCCCTGGCGTATCACGGGTTATTGGTTTACTGCATGCTGCCGGAAGGGCCGAAGATGTTGCACTGGGAGCGGCATTGAGGGCATTAGCTGGGTTGGGCGGCGAAGCTGAGGAAGTAGGGAATATTGAGTTAATGGACATGGTGAAGAAGTGGGGATGGAGCGAGAGTGTAACGAGCGCACTTGTTGGGATTCAATCGTATGTTCATTTCATCGAGTTTGGTGGACTCCATTATTAACTCGTAATTTAGCATAATTACAACGAAGTCCCAGCCAATCGCTTTAAGCGAACTCCTTCCATACCTACTCACGTCCCTCACGTCCCACTCCCACATCCTCCGCTCAAGCGCGCTCCAGCTTCTCTCCGGGCCTTGCGTGTCTCGATCGCCTGAACAAACCGACGTCCTCTCCCGTCTGGTCGCGGCGGAAGATGTCCCACTCACCGTCCAAAGCGTTCGCGAGCGCGTCGTCAAAACTGGGAAAGTCGCGGCTCGGATCGTGGAGGGAGAAGAAATGAGAGAGGTCGCTGTTAGATGGCTAGTTGGTACGTCCAGCATCTCGCAGGGGGGACGAGGTACTTATAAACTGAATAGCCCAGCTGAAGATCAACCTTCGGCCCCTCTGGGCGCCTGCGATACAGGCGTTGGGCACGTTGGCATCGGCGAGTGGGTGTGCCGAGGAGGTGTGGGCAATTGTGTTTGGAGAGCTGGAGAGGGTGTGTCGAGAACCCGAGTCATTCGGGTTGCGAGCGCTGGAAGAGGAAACCGGAGAGAATGTGGAGATGGAGCTGGACCAGGATAGGAATGACGGAGCGGAGTTGGATCGAGGAGGCAATGCGAATGTGGGTCAGGGGGAGTGGCAGGAGGAAGAAAGAACATGGAGGTGTCCTCGTGCGTCCACGTTTGTGAAGACGGTTGTACGTTGGCAGACTGAGGGGATCGTCGCTTCAAAAGTGAGTTGTATATTACTACATTTGAAATTTACATCATATCCCGTTCCAGGCACCTACGTCTCCAGAACGGCTCGACCTGGCGAATTATGAGACCCAGCTACTGCTCACGCTCGGCGGAATCCCTTCGATAATGGATAAACAAACCCGGTCTCTTGTGCCTCTATTTTTCCAATACGCCTCTCCTACCGCTCCCGCACCAACGAAGCCTCCACGCGCAAAGACAATCGCCTGGCTTACCATGCTGTCTAAACTAGGAAACCCCAAAGCGGCCTTCCGTTCCCAAGAACTTCGCGCTCTCTACATCACACTCCTCTCCCATCCAGACCGACCACTCCAATCCCTCGCCCTCACATGTCTGCTGACGTTCAAAGAGGCACACGTACTGGCCGTTGAACAGAGCCTGCATATGTTCCTGGACGAGACGAAATGGCGGGACGAGATGACTGGGTTTAGCTTCCTCTCGCTGGACGGGGAACTCAGAGCCCGTGCCGTGGAGGTCGTGATTCGGCTTTTGTACGGGACTATGCTGGAGAAAAATAAAAGGGATCGGAAATCTGCGGTTCTCACGTTGTTGTCTTCATGCTCGTCCGAAGAGCTAGGAACGCTTATCCGGCTCATGCTCGCACCTTTTGAGGACGCTCTTGTAGGCGACCTCGAGAGTGCTTCCACCGCCGCCGCAGGCAAGCAGCGGACCGGGTTTCTCGTGTTACTGGCGGATGTGCTGAAAAACCTGGGCCCAAAGCTATTAGACTATTGGCCCCAACTCCTACGTACAACCATGGTCCTTCTTCGTGACGCCCAAGCGCACTGCAAATCGGCCGCAGTCGTTGTTGAAGAGGATGCGGAGGAAGTCGAGGGGTCTAGTGATGAGCAAGTTCTGCGGCAAGCCAGGCTGATACGACAAACGGGCTTGAAGCGTTTTGTGGAGTTCTTCCGTTCTGCGTCTGCCGAACTGTTCGATTTTTCGGCTTACGTCCCTGTCGCGTTCCGGTGGTTTATTTCGCCTCGGGTGCCGCTTTTGTCGCGCGAGAACACTCAAGCGCCGTCGGGCATCATGGATCTATTTTACACATGGTCACTAGATTCGAGGACCGCACTCTACCTCGTAGACTATGACGCAGACGTTCTTCCTCAAGTATTTAACTGCCTGACGGCCACGAGCGTAAAGCCTGCCGTGGTGCTCAAGGTCTTTGACATCGTGCACTCGCTTTTAGATCAGTCCGAGGAGAACGAAGGAATCAGACTTCAAGTCGTTAGCCCACACATGCCTCACCTCCTCGCACAACTCGCCGCTATGGTCGAACAGAACGGCACGCTCGCATTGACCACCGACCTTATCCAACGACAACTTCGTATCCTTTGCCAGGTTGCGCCGTATATCTCGGACGAAAGACAAGCCACGCGACTATTATCGCTTCTATCTCCTATGCTGCGACGTCCAGCAAAGTCGGTCTCTGAGAAAATCAAGATCAATTTGCTCGGTATCGTGAAGAACGTGCTCCCGCTTGTAGATGCGCTCAAGGATCGTACGAGCGGGACCTATCAAGCGACCTATGAGCTCGTTTCTGTCTTGTTCCAGTCCCTCCGAACTAGGCCGGCTCGGGTGGTGCTTGTCGATGTGTTTGAACAGCTGGCCAAAGTGGACGAAACGCTGGCTACGACTGCGCATATAGTCACCGAACTCAACGCACACTCGACGAGGCGCATGGATGAAGCCGACTTTGATCGCCGTTTGACTGCGTTTGGCTCGTTAAACGAGGAATTATACAAGACACTTTCATGCGAGCAGTGGCTGCCCCTCCTTTATAACATGCTTTTCTTTATCCAAGATCCCGACGAGCTTTCGATTCGGAGCAGCGCGTCTCTTAGTTTGAAGCGCTTCGTTGATTTGGTCGCGGCACACCCTGCGGCTGATTACGAAAGGACGTTCGTCAAAGTTCTGTATCCTGGTCTTCGCCATGGCTTGCGTTCAAGGCTCGAGCTTATTCGTATCGAGATCCTAGGCGTGCTTGCCCATGCTATCGCTACTTGCAGCTCCGTATCAGCTCTCACCCAACTACGACCCCTGCTAGCCGATGGAGACGACGAAGCAAATTTCTTCCTCAACATTCACCACATCCAGGTCCACCGTCGTACTCGGGCCCTACGTCGCCTTGCGGACTTTGCTGGGAGCATTCGAAGTACCACTCTATCGGACGTTTTCGTGCCGCTTGTAGGTCATTTTGTCGAGGCAGTTGCCACCACAGACCATCTTCTTGTCAATGAAGCAATCACAACAATTGGCCGCATGGCTTCACATCTCGCTTGGGGCTCGTACAACTCTGCGATTCAGCACTATCTGAGGCTCGCTCGGGAACGGGTACCTACCACCGAGAAGGCCATGATACGAACCGTGGTCTCTATTCTCGACAACTTCCATTTCAAGATGGGCGAGCCGGTGGAGGTTGAAAAGCTCGATCCACCAGAGGTCGGCGTTGAACTAGACGACGCGATGGAAACCGATCTCAAAACTGCTACACAAGAGGCAAAGAGGCTGGCTCGTGTCGAGGAGGCGGTTACAACTCGGTTGCTCCCTAGTCTGCTGCAATACCTCGAAAAACGCGACGAAGCCGAGGAGGCTATTCGAATTCCGGTGGCAATTGGTATCGCTCGAATCGCGATGCATCTTCCGGACACGTACCGGGGACCCCAGATCAGCAAACTAGTTGTCGTGCTCAGTCAAATCCTGCGGAGCAAGTCTCAAGAGGTTCGCGACCTGACCCGAGAGACTCTTTGCAAGATTGCTGTTATCATCGGTCCGGAATCTCTGTCTCTCGTGATCAAGGAGCTGCGGGGGGCACTCGCTCGCGGTCCACAACTGCACGTCCTTGCGTTCGTCACACATTCGATCCTCGTTCACGTTACGACTGGAGAGCATGCTGCGAACTTCACGACTCTGGACGCTTGCGTTGGCGATGTCGCGCATATATCGGCTGAGGTCGTGTTTGGGCAATCGGGCAAAGACGCGCAGTCTGAAGAGTTCAAGACCAAGATGCGCGAAGTACGGTCTTCTGCGTCAAAGGGACTCGACTCGTTCATGATCACGGCCAAGCATATCACCGCTTTACGGATTGCTGCCCTGCTTACCCCTATTCGAGCCATTATGCACGAGACTGTCGCAATCAAACCCATGCAGCAAGCTGAAGATGCGTTACGCCGTGTCGCTGGCGGTCTCAACGCGAACGCTAACCTCAAGCCCGTCGACATCCTTGTCTTGTGCCATACGCTTATCAGCCAAAACGCCAAATTCCTCAAGCAGGCTCCGACCAAGAAGCCCAACAAGAAACGCAAAACTGACTTTGATGTAGAGCTGAGCCGGAATACTGCCCCAGACACTGACTTCTACGCCGCCAACTCGTTCCGATTTATCGTATTCGGTTTGGAGCTCTTTGTCACCGGTTTCAGACGCGGCAAATTCGACTTTGGTGACCCAGAAATTATTGGACGGCTAGAACCGATGGTCGTGGTGATTGGAAATACACTATACAGCCTCGATAGTCACGTCGTTACGCTCGGTTTGAAGGCCACAGCGTCGATCGTCAAATGTCCTCTCCAATCCATCAACAAATCACTTCCCGCGTTCGTCAAACAAATTCTCGAGATTATTCGCAACTCGGGAAACAGCGAATCCGAGGTCGTCCAAACTGCGCTCAAGTCTCTCGCCATCATCCTCCGCGATTGTCCGGAAGCCAAGCTGCAAGAAAAAGACTTGACGTTCCTTCTGGAGGTTATTACGCCCGATATTGAAGAGCCCGAGCGCCAGGCTGCCGTGTTTTCATTGCTCCGCGCTATCATCGCTCGGAAGTTCGTCGTACTCGAGATCTACGACCTTATGGCCAAGGTTTCCGAGATGCTCGTCACCAACCAGTCTACCCAAGTCCAGGAACTCTCTCGTAGTACGCTCTTGCAGTTTTTGCTCGATTACCCGCAAGGCAAGGGCCGTTTACGAACCCAGCTTACAAACCTCGCCCGAAACCTTGACTATGTGTTCGATAGTGGGCGCAAATCAGTCATGGAGCTCCTCAGCGCCGTCTTTTCCAAATTTACCGACGCGATTGTCGACGAATATGCGGAGATGTTCTTTGTTGCACTGGTCCTGCGCATTGCTAATGACGATACGCCCAAATGTCGAGAAATGGCGGCCACACTTATACAACAACTTCTGCTTCGGGTCGGCGAGTCTCGTCGAAAGTCGTTTATGGCGCACATCCACAAATGGGCCGAACAAGAGGAGAAGGAGCAGCTTGCGGGAGTTGCTGCGCAGGTGTACGGACTATCGACCGACGCTCTACATTCCGATGCGCAGCCGTTCGTGTCTGACATGGTCGCCGATCTCCGGGCTTTGGTTCAAAGGAGCGCATATACACTGCATCATCAAGCCGATTCTATGGACATTGACTCAGACGAGGTGGCCCCTAACGCAACTTGGCAAGTCGCGTACCATTCCTTGACATCTTTAGGGAAAATCTACAAGGAGTTTCCGGATAGCCTCCAGTCCGCCTCGACCGCCGATTGGGAGGCTGTCTACTCTCACTTGCTTTTCCCGCATGCGTGGGTCCGACTTGCGGCATGTCGCCTTGTTGGCTTCTTGTTCGCCTCGACGCCCGTGTCCGCTGCTACATTGACTCTTGGCTCGGATCTATCAGAAGCGATTATATCAAACCCAGCCGGGAGCCCCCTGAAACTTTCTACGTTGGTCGATGTGGCGCAGAAGCTTTGTTTGCAGTTGCGTGGCACTCACCTGGACGAGACCTTTACCACTCAAGTAGTCAAAAACTTATTCTACATCGGGAAGACTTTTGGGTTTGTATACGAGGTCGTGGGGCTTGGCGAGGGGAAGCAGGGAAGCGACGCCGATGATGAGGAAATCAGTCCTGATGGGGAGTTGGATGAAGGAGACGAGAGCGGAACCACCAAGGCATTGGCCAACCCGCTCGCATGGCTGTTCTCCAAGCTATCTTATCAAGCCCGCTCTGCACACATCGCGCGACTAAACAGGGCCCCTCATTCGGTATGTACCTCTCACGATATCTTTTCGTTTCTACGACGCCAACCTGAAACTCCCGCAGGAACACTGGCATGCTCAGGTGCTTTCGATCTTCCGATGGTTCGCTGCCATGTCTTCGCACTTGCCTGCTCCTACCCTCGAGCACTTCCTTCCGCACATCCTAGCACCAGTTTACCGCATTTCTGAAGAAGAGACCATAAAAGATACTCAGCTCGGTGAGTTTTCCAATTTTGAAAATCAAACATATTGATCTGAACCCGCGGTTAGAACCACTCAAAACATTCACTCACGAGCTGCAAGCGTTGCTACAACAACGAACCGGAACAACCGCCTTCGCTGCCGCATATAGTCGTATCCGGCAGGGTGTCGTTCGCGTACGACGTGAGCGCAAGATACAACGTGCTACACAAGCAGCTGCTCAGCCAGAGGTGGCGGCGCGTCGAAAGCTGCAAAGGAACATAGCGAAGAAAGAAGGGCGAAAGCGAAAGGATAGGAGCTTTGCGTATGTTTTCTATAATTCATTTAAAGTTGCTGCGGACTGACACCTGGGTGGATTGGTCGCGGTGCTAGTGATGCTAAAATCCGTAACAATACGGTAAAACGGCGGCGTAGAGCCGAGGAAATATAGGATCATTTGAACAAGGGATGACGTTGTTGTAATTTTGTTAACTTACTGCACTTATTCTTCAAACCGCGTAATACACAATGAAGTATGAATCACCCACACAACTCAGACTCGCTGATATCAAGCGTGTCGAGCGAGACCCATTGCGATTTTAATAATGCTAAATTGATTCTGAATGGTATATTTACTAATACAATAAATTCGTGAATAAGACACAACCGCAGCACATATGGCACGACCTCCCTCGCTCCCACTCAACCCTTGCACGACCCAGATTCCATATCCGGTTAGGCTGACTTCGAGATCTCCTCGTCTTCCCCCACTTGGTCGCCTTCTTCATGGACGGTATAGAGTCCAGAGCGGCGCGCCAAAGATGGGGGAGCGAAAACCTTGCGGTACAGCGGGATAGTTCCAGAGCTATCCAACTTGCTCGCGTTCGGGGGTACGATCCCAAATCTTCTCAGTCGCCGCAGCAACCTTCGGGTCCGTGCCTTCCTCCCGTCCCGTCTCTTCATCGGTTTGTCCTCTCCCAGGTCCAGGTCAGATGGGACGACCGTCGAGTCGCTCGAGCCTGACTTTAGGATCTCCTCGTCTTTCCCTGCTTGGTCGCCTCCTTCGCGGACGGTATAGGGTCCGGGGCGGCGCGCCAAATACAAGGAAGCGAAGATCTTGCGGTACAGCGGAATATATCTTGAGCTACCCAACTTGTTGGAGTTCGGGGGGTATGTGTGAGCGCTGAAATTGGACGCGGGCTCCAAGTCGATACGACTTGCTTCCAAGGTCGGATTGGTGGATTCGGGACCTTCGGCCCCATCGTCGCATGGGTCGGAGCAGGGCAACGCCTCGACCGCAGAAGAATCGTGGCCACCGGTGGTCTTGGCGCTTCCGCCCCGGTCCAGAGGATCGTCCATAGTAATAACAGGTTCTTTTGCAAGTCTTCGTCGTTTGCAAGGTCGAAGCGTAACATCTAACGGAAAAAATACATCAGCGCAGCCCTACGTAGCAATTCCTGGAGCGACTCACTTTCACTGCCTGCATCCGCTCTTTCAGAGACCTTGCAGAGCCTGTGATCGAAAGGAGGGAACAAAGAGCGCCCGTCGATGTCAAAGGTAAACGTAAAGGTGAAACCGCTGATATTCAAGTCGCTAGAGACGTCCGCTCCAGCGCCCGGGTGGTCATCGCAGGTAGTAGAGATCCCGCCGTGTAGGCTCGCGAGGCTCATGTTACTATCAAAGGCGGCCATATCGCTCGGAGTATCTGCGTAGAGTGTGCGGTGGGCAACCGCCCCAGTATTCTTGTCACCGGGATGGGGGACGAGCTCTTCAGCGCCGGGCGTCGTAGAACCTGGCAAAAAGTCGTCGTCCGCATCATCGGGAAGCGGGATATCCGCAGGGTCGAGAGGGTCAATGCGCGCCTCGAGTGACTCCTCGCTGTCGCCGGCAAGTTCACGTTCGATCTTGGACACGTCGTCTTGAACCCCTTTGTCAGACGCGTAGACGGGTGTTGTCCATAAAGACGAGGTTCGTGTGGTCCATGACTCCATTGGCTCTTCTTCGCTGCCAACTAGCCCGCCGCGGAGTATCCAGTGCGTTGGGACAAGTGGTAGAGTGTACGGAAGAGATTCGCCTTCTTCCGCTACACCACAAAAATGAATAACGCATACATAAGTCTTAGATGTTAAAGCACTTACTGGAATGAGACAAAAACCAATAGCAATATACACGCGTGCCGAGAAATAGCAGAACCAGAGTCAAAACCGCGATGCGCCAATTGAGGGAGATGCCGTGATCGCACAGGTCAGGCATCCCTCGTATCGCCCAAGTTCCATCCACATTCGCAAGCTGGGCCGGGCATAGGTAGAGCTCGGGGATAGATATGTATGCGGGCGATTCGAAGGGGTCTATGTCGATGTCGCGACGATCGCAAACTGCCCGGTTGGCCACTGGGCGATCATCAAGAAGGCAGGTGTTGTTCCGTAGGATAGCGGTACCCAGTAAGTGAGATGACTCAGGAGTAATATGACGCCGAGAAAGCAATGAGAGCGGCGTGAAAGTTTCATCCAAGTACACGGCCTCGGCTAGGGTTAGACGGGGTCCAGGGAGTGGGCGAGTGTTATCCACGTATTCAGGTCCAGTCGGACGGAGATGAAGCTCATAGCCGGATGTGTACTCGGCTATTTCAAAGGGGGGACGGTCGCGGTCATATTCGGTCCAGCTTGCGAATGAGGGGTTCTTACCTAGGCATGTACCGAACCCAACGGCGGGACCCGATAATTCGCATTGTGCAGCGGCAGCCTTGTACCCAGAAAACGGGTGGGGTGACCGGCAAGTATCATCCAGGTATCCAACTTGGGTTGAAAGCGGGTATAGCTGGGCATCGCACGCGCGTAATTCTTCTTCGACGAGGGGAGCATCGCTCTCGCGACATTCAGAGGCAGAGATAATCCGGTTCGGGCTCGAAGAACCATCGGAAGGACATACGGCGTTCCGGAAGATTAGAGCACCCAGGGAACGAGATAAATCCGGGGTAAAGGAGTATCCGAAGGACGGCGGGGGTAGAGTATGGTTGTACGCTCCAGTGGGGGGCACGCCTTGGCTGAGGAAAGTGACTGGGGTTGGGGGCGGTTGACGGGCTGGGCGAGATACCGAATAGGGGGCGGTTGCGATGCCGAGAGGAGTTGTATAGGAGACGAGGCTGTCGAGAAAGGGCCCAATTGGGAGCTCAAGAGCGCTAAACTTGTAATAGCGAAAGACGTTTCCGACACCAAGCAAGATAGAACTTGTGCTACATAAATCGCCTCAGCTTATCGTTGGTTCACCCAAGCCCCCTATACGACTCACCCGCCGGATGGTTGATGATAGGCCGTAATAGTACGCACGGCATAAGCTACGATGCTGGACGACCCAGCTCCGAGACTATAGGAAGCCATATTAGCTGAGCGGTATCACAAGCAGAAAGGGGAGAAGGGGCAAGCTCACGCAAACGCGGCGATCTCGAACGCAAAGCTGTCCGGGTTAAATGCCAAATAGGCGAGATTCGCTGCAGCAAACGCTGCGGTTATCAAGAGAACTGCGACCATGGGTGATTGTGAGCGTTGTGTCGTACTCGCGGCGGTGATGGTCGTATACAGGAGAAATCAAAGAAGTTGAACATGCCCCTATTACTCGTCGAACATGTGTGACCAAGGTGTAACGAGAGGTGGGTAGGCAAGGGGGTACCACCATGCTGATGTAACGCCACGAGGAACTAGAGTACGAAACCGGTGGCGTAATCGGAGTGAGCTCATTGGAATAGAATACATTAGCCACTTATAGGGTTTTAGAAAGCGAGCCTACAGCCTCCCAAGTTCTAATTTAACTCTCCGTCCTGCTCTCAGCCACCCGCAGAATCGTAGGACTGAGTGTTATGCAATGGGAATATTCAATCCGGAATAGATTGAATCACGAGGGCTCGGCAGATACTGGCTAGAACAGCGAAAGGTTTGCCGTGCAAGCAAGGGTTGAAGACGGGAACTAGACCCAAGAGAAGCCCAGCTCGTTCGACAGTAGCTATAAACCATTGGATTGGATCCCGAAAGGCCCCCCTAAAACCATTCGCCCACCCATAACTTCATCTCTCTGCGGCCCGAAGCATCAAACGTGTGGTGGTTGGGTGGAACAAACAGCATTGCGACATACGCACAAACATCGACACACAAATATAAACTCATGTGACCCAGCCGAAAGCAGTATGTTGAAGTTGCAGGATGCGAAATAAAGCAGGGCGCAAAGGGCCTGTAGCTTGGCGAGATTTCCTCGTAGATCAAGGTGCAAGCGTATTCGAGGCACAGAATCCGAATGTCAAGCTTTGAAGACCATCGAGTCCCCAAAATATACCTCGGTCGCCGTACCCAGCCTAGATGTGGCTATCAACTAACTTCACGTGGCTATCGCCTCCCGACCGATTTGAGACGTGGGGTGCCACCTCGCACCACAAACATAGCATTCATTATACTACATAAACTAAACATCCAGCTCATGAAAAAAGTCCTTCATCAATGTCCAATACCAAACGTTACGAGTGAGGTGTCCATGCAAAAAGCTCGTCAAAGGTCATTAGTAGGTACCAGGGATAACAGCCGGGCAGCCCGCAGTGTCTTTGGTGGTGATACAATCTGCCTTGTCCTGGCAGCACCGAATGCAAGCACGCTTAACGTCGGGTTCAACGATTTCAACGTAGACCGGGTAAGCGCTAAGTGGAACCACGGTTAGTATCACCAGGTTTGGGGGAGAGCTCAAGAACTTACCCGCCGCACACGCTTCCGCTTGGGTTCCCCTTGCCACCAGCTCCACCGTTCGAGTCGTACTGCCCTCCTCCATCACGCCAGTTCAAATGAGACCAACCACCAGTGAGACGACCGGTAACTGCAGAGATAACGCATCGTGAGAACGAGCCATATTTGGGTATATCGATGAGGTACTTACGCTGCTTGTACGGCTTCCCATTCTTTCCCGTTCCGGTCTTGTACGTGACCTTGCTCCAAAAGTTGCCTGGGAGCGCGCCCTGAGCGCTCGAGGTCTTGCCTGATGGGGAGCAGAACGACTGCATCTGCGCCCTCGATGATTCCGAGTCGCCGATGGTCACACCAGCTTTACGAGGCAAGATCAAACAAACTACAAGGACAAACCTATGAGATGCAGGCACACAAAGACCAGGATGGCGGGGCGGTTCGACTCACAGCTAGATGCGCTGTCAATCTTGACAGTGTAGTCCGGCGCAGCACGCGACTCGAGCGGGGTCGCAAGGGCAAGGGATGCTGCAGAGAGCGCGAGAATAACAGACGAGAACAACATGACTAAGGGCGAATAAAGCTTGAGGGAGGGGGAGGGAGAGGACGAGACCTGCCATCTCGAGGTCCAAGCCAAGAGCTTATATACCACTCGATCGCGCTCGGTGGCCGTCTTGGCAGTGCCACGACCCCGTCACATGGTCGACGTCTGGCGTGGACTCGCCCGAGAACGGCGTGGGCAGAGCCGTGGAGAGCCGGAGACTGTGTTCGTGGTGCGATCGTCCAGCCTCTTCCGAGATACATTTACTTTTTCCCCACGTACACCTGCCAGATATAGTCTCCTGGGCCACGTTCCTAGCGCTCGGAGGCTCAGTTGGGCCTCGAGCCGTGGTCATTTCGGGCGAGTAGAGGCAGGATCGGACATCGAGGCGAGACGAAGCAGTGCATAACGTCAGCGCTCACATCAATCAACATCAAGATTTGCAAATCCCGAGTTCTCCTCGTTCCCCCTTGGTGAATCGGACCGAGAACATGCCTGGAAGACTTCGAAAAGTGTCACCGCTCAAAAACCCGTCAAAAGACTTGATAGCACTCGGGCTCGAAGGGTCGGCCAATAAGTTTGGTGCTGGGATCATCCGACATGGCAAAGACGGCTCGGTGTCGGTGCTCTCCAACGTCCGACATACCTACATCACGCCCCCTGGCGAAGGTTTCCAACCTCGCGATACGGCACTTCATCATCGCGAATGGGCTCTAAAGATTATCAAACAAGCTCTTGCTGACGCTGGGACTGACCTGAGTGTCGTGGATTGTATTTGTTTCACGAAAGGTCCGATACCTGCCTAGTGGAGCCTCGAGGAACCCTAATGTCTCGTCTGCCCTTCGTAGGACCGGGAATGGGCGCGCCTTTACAATCTGTAGCCCTTGTCGCTCGCACTCTCGCCTTATTATACAACAAGCCACTAATAGGCGTCAACCACTGCGTCGGACGTAAGATCATCCCAAATCCCAAACTCATCTTCAACTAACCTGTGCCCAAGACATCGAAATGGGTCGACATATAACTGGCGCATCCAACCCAATCGTCCTCTACGTCTCGGGAGGAAACACCCAAGTCATCGCATACTCTCGACAGGTAACCCCTGCCCCATCTCCCATCTCCCACAGAATGACTCACTCATCGAACCCCAGCGATACAGAATATTCGGCGAAACACTCGACATCGCAGTCGGCAACATGCTTGACCGATTCGCTCGCGTGATCAACCTAAGCAACGACCCGAGTCCGGGATACAACATCGAGCAAACTGCTAAAAAGTGACCTGCTCCCCTATCCGTAATCGCACGCCATCTGACTGGGGACTTTAGGGGCAAAAAATTCGTCCAGCTCCCATACACGACCAAAGGAATGGACGTCTCGCTCTCGGGTCTTCTCACAGCCACAGAAGCATACACCCTTGACAAACGATTCAAACCCGACGCAGTACGTACTGTCATTCTATCTCCATCTTCCGAATATCTCAAATATGATACGATGCAAGCAGGAATCAAACGAAACAGACCACACGATCACACCCGCAGACCTCTGCTTCTCGCTCCAAGAAACGGTCTTTGCGATGCTCGTCGAGATCACTGAGCGGGCGATGGCGCATGTGGGGTCTAAGGAAGTCTTGATCGTCGGCGGTGTTGGTTGTACGCTTCCATCCCTATCCCCTTCTCGTTTCTCTTCAGTTTTTTGATATATTTGGTTCAAAGGTAACGAGCGATTACAAGAGATGATGGGTATAATGGCCCAAGAACGAGGTGGAAGTGTCTTTGCTACCGACGAAAGGTCTGCCTACTTTTCGCTCTTTCTTCCCTGCCTTTCGCTGAACGAGATCGGGCAGGTTCTGCATAGATAATGGAATCATGATTGCACAAGCTGGGTTGTTGAGCCATAGAATGGGCGACGAAACGCCGTTGGACAAGACGTCGTGTACCCAGAGGTATGTTCTGCACTGAACATTTGGTCGATGGCTGATGTATGCTTGGCAGGTTCCGCACAGACGAGGTGTTGGTGTCGTGGAGGGCGTAATTGGATGCCTGGCTGGGGCCAGCAATTGGTTGTGATGTCGCATTGATGACGTGAGCATCGGGAGCCTTGCCGAATTTCATCAACTGGGTTTAATACGAGTTTATTTGATTGTATTTCGTACTTAAAACACAGCCCATAGATGGGATACATCCTCGCGGAATTTTATGAGTTGAAACGCTGAGACGACTACATTCTGTACAGGGGATGGAAAGGCACGTTTGGTACAGGAAGCTATCGGGCTAGCCATAAATATCTTCGCTCGACACAACCGCCTTCAACAAAACAGTGAATTCAGGCTCCTTTCCTCCCCCCACCGCCTTTGTGAGACAAACACCTAGCCCACACGTCGAGACAATACGTTTCGGCAAAGGTGCACCCTTCTTGGCATCCATAACCTTCATGCACGAGTCATCATATATGTTGTTGAAAGGAAAGTACCCGGCATGGACGTCTCCCGCATGAGTAACCTCCGCCTTGATCATGTGGTTGAGGTCAAGAGCACGAGTAACGAGTTTAACGAGGCGAGGGTGGTTGGCTAGGTCTATAATTTCCACTCCAAATAGGTGAGTAATTGCTGGATTGATGGACGCGGCAATGTGTGCGCTGATGGCGGCTACGCGCCCGTCGCGCATAGAATCAAGTTTGATGAGTGAAGAATAGGTTTCGATCCTCCATTTAGCGGACGCCATCTGCTGGTCTGGTTTGTACAAGTTACTGGGGTGAGTACTTATGGTGCAGACGATAAATAACTAATAAACCCACTTTGCAGTCGCAATTCGTCATAGACCGCCTCAAGGGTTTCAAATTGAGCAGATACCTCCGGGTCCCCAGGACTAAGAGGATAGAACGACCCAAATATGTTGACGCAGAGAGCCCAACAGACCACAGAGGCGGTAAACAGCTCGAGAAACTGTTGAGCCGCCATTGGCACGCCGGCACGAGACTGGAAGAGCAACAAGTGACTGGGTTGGTTAAGTAGCCCTCGCAAGCCATCAGGGTTGTGACAACGTGTGCAGTCAGGGTAGCGTTCGAGACGATCTTGCGGAAGGATTTGTGCAACCTCCAGGGAAAAGCCGTCGATATCGTCATTCAGGCCCCGAAACTGATGCACCACGTCGCTAAGCTCTGTGTTGTCTCGGATATTCAGGTGTTGAAGGAGAGAATTGTGCTTGGTTGTAACATCCTGGAGCGCTTCTTCGGCCGCTTGGGCCGCCTCTTTGGCCTTCTGGAGGTCGTGTCGCGCCTGGTTCGCCTCCAGAACCAAGCTGGCTCGCGCCTCTCGCACACCTGCAAAAAAGTCCGTATCGACCTGAAGAAAGGATTCCCCAAGACTCTGTTCTGTCATCTGGTGATTTGCCATAGTGCATGGGGCGCCCCGGTGCTTCAAGCATAATCGAATGAATTGGTTGACCGCCTGAGTGTCCTGGAAGCCTAGGTACTTCTGCCAGAGATCGAGGTCTTCCATGGCCCGAAAGGGAGGGTGACGTAGCACATTCGAGTGAAGAGATGATTCCTGACTAGACGGCGACATAATGAAGAGCGAGAGGTCACTCAGCCCAAGCATTTGACACAGCTGGCGGACTGCTCGAAAGTTACGTTGTGCAATCAAGCTCGGAGTTGCGTTTTGATCCAAATGAAGATAAACGGCAGAGTATGAGTGTTGAACTCTACGGAATCCATCCGTTAGCTGAGCTTTGGGGTCACTACATGCAGGGTCGAGAAACGCAGCACACCTTGCGCCGAAATAATATTTGATGTATGCTTCCAGATCCAACCCAACCTCACAAAAAACGGCGGAGTCTGGCATTTGCGTATCTTCAAAGCTAGCGACCTGGAGTAAAGTAACCGGGCTTCGGATATCACTCGACTCGAGCTGAATCACACGATGGATGAACTTTAAGTCGGGAAAGCGATTGTCTTTCCCCCGAATGTGTTGCACCATCTTCCGTAATCGACGGTACGATCTTTATGTAAATGCAAGCTCACGACGCCTAGAGTCAAAGTTCATACCTGGTCGATCTCGGCGGATCGCGCACTGAACAAGATGCTAATTTAGGACGGGTCAGGTTACTGGCACATAATCTGAAACAAAAATCCGGCATACATTGAGTGCATTGTATCTTGTTCTTTCGATATGTGGCGGAGAAACCTCGACCACAGCATTCGTAAGCGAAGATTTAAATGTAGGTTCCCCGAGTGGCTCAACAAACGGTTCCCAGACCAAGTGGCACTGGCTCGACTTATAGCGTATGTCGGATGGCACCGAGGCGATGCGGTGATCTGGGTCTTAGGAATACCACCGTATGTTGGTCGACCGGCAAATTCCCGCTAAACCGTTATAGGACATTATCTTGGCCACCCAACATGAGGTGGTTTCCAGAAGCCACCTAATCTTGTCTCCATAATCTTTTCGACTCGTCCTCATTCCAGTCGAATGGCACCGAGGCGATGCGGTGATCCCGGCGGGGGCGCGTCGGCAAAACCCCCCGCAGCCCAGCGCTCCGCAAACGGATGTTTGTTCGTGTGTGCTCCTGATTATAAACGAGCGCTCAGGAGGCAGAGGAGCACAGCGCTCGCCGTGCTCGTGAGTGCTCGTTTATAATCTGGAGCATCCTCGCGCTCGTGAGCCCCGGACGATTTTGTTGAGCGGTCTCGGTAGTACCACTACATGTTGGCTGACCAGCAAATACACGCTAAACCGTTTCGGAACATTTTATTGGCCACCCAACATGAGGCGGTTTCCACAAGAGCTACTCAACCTTGCCCATAATCTTTTCGGCTAGCCGGCCGAATGGCACTGGTGACCCGGGTCTTAGGAATACCACCGCATGTTGGTCGACCAGCAAATGCCCGCTAAACCGTTCCAGAACATTATATTGGCCACTCGACATGAGGCGGTTCCCACATGAGCCACCCAATCCTGTTTCTATAAAAAAAATCGACAAGTCCCCCCCTTTTCGACCAGTGGGCACTCCAACCTCCCTGCCATCACCCCCCGAACCCAACTCGCATTGATGGACGAGTTCAGTTTATCCTATTATGTATTTCTAGGAAGATTAAAGCTTACATTCCGCGCGTTGCTGACAGAGTGTGGACCAAAGAACCCAAGCTGGTCGTTGGTATCGATATCGGCACGACTTGCAGTGCCGTATCTTATGTACATCTGACCAACGGTGAGCCCCCCGTCGATTCTTGCTCGGAGTCCTCACACTGGTGGGGTAGGTGCGAAGCCCGAAGTCCAACGCGTCACAGAGTGGCCAGGTCAAACCGCGAGCGGCAAGGAATGTAGACTCCCGAGCTGGATATGGTACAACGTGGACAACAAGGTATTAGATTCCTTAATATTTGTTTATGGCCCTTGCTTATTATCTACTATTTGATCAAGCCAGTGAAATACGGAGCTGAAGCTTTCAATCAAGATGCGGAGGAGGCACGCAGCCAAGGATTCTCCCTTGCGAAGTATTTCAAGTTGCATTTGCATCCTTCGGATATGGCCCCGGCTTCTGGCTTCAAGCTTGAACGTGAGTTTACTGTTTAGCTTGGTATACTTTCACGATCTACTTATGACTGTCCTGCGTAGCTCTCCCTGTTGGACTCAAAATTGGCCAAGTTTACGCCGACTACTTTCGATACCTATTTCAGCATACTCGAACGTTTTTCCAAGACCACACTTTCCTTGGCCAAGACGCATGGCGATCTCTCTACCATTCCATGGACGTAGTTATAGCCCATCCGAACGGTTGGGGTACGCGTGAGCAGGGTGTACTTCGCACTGCCGCTGTTGAAGCTGGCTGGTCAACTCTTAGGAGGTCTCAGAAGCAGATCTCGTTTGTCAGTGAAGCGGAGGCCTCGGTTCAATTTTGTCTCGACTCGTCCCAAACTTCTTCGTCTCTTTCGGTAAGTTTCATATCTATCAACGTGCAGCGCTTCTTTTGGGCTGAAGACACTCCCAGCTAGGTATGAACCTGATAGTCTGCGACGCTGGGGGGTCAACTGTCGACACCACGGTCTACGAGGTCGCGGAAATTCAGCCCATGCTTGAGCTCAAGGAGGTCAAGTCATCAGCCTGTAAGATCCGGATTGTGGTTCGCTTGCAATGTCATTTAACCTACGATTTCAGGTGTCCAGGCAGGTGCGATATTCGTGGACGATGCATTTGAGGATTATATGCGCTGGAAGCTGAGAGCGGCCGACCTGGACGAAGAGGACGTCGAGAGTTACACGGAGGGTGCACTTGAAAATTTCGCGAATTTTATTAAGCACAGTTTCAATGGAACAGAAGAGACGCTGGATATCAAGATTGGGCATCGGAGACTCAATATCCCGTCTTTCAATATTCAAAGTGGCCGCCTGAAGCTCCCAGGGTGAGCCCTAGCGCCCCTTCGGGCTGGAATATTTATCGATTCATGGATTGTTTTAGGCCAATCGTGAAGTCAATTTTCGACGGCTGTGTCACCCGTATTATTGCCAGTGCATCGGCGCAAGCTCTAGGAGTTGAATCGCCCGTAGGGAACACATCATTAGGCTATCATCTCAGTAATTACTGACAAGGTCGCTAAATCAGCACATGTTCCTCGTGGGAGGTTTTGGCGATAACCCCTATCTTAAAACCTCAATGAGAGGCTCCCTTCAAGTTCAGGGTCGTTTGACAACCAGCAACAAACCTGGGTAAGCTCCTCCCAACTGTTTATTTACGGATTAGTCCTTTGACGTGGTTCAGGGCGAAGGCGGTGGCAGATGGAGCTGCCATCTGGGCTATTGCGCGGAGCGTAGTTAGTCGAGTTACCCGGTACTCCTTTGGAACTGACTATTGTGTTCCATATAACGAGCACGACCCAGCTCAATTTGGACGGGAGAAGGAGTTTCTGCCTTCTGGAGAATGCGTGGTAGGCGGTGGGTGGTCGGAGATAGTTGCAAAGGTAGGTAAAAGCTTCTAGGAGTTGGTTCCCAATGGTTTAAGCATCCACCCGCCACGCCTAGGAAACATCCATGTCATATGATTTCAGCCTTCGACACGGCTACCAGTTTCTGTTTCACACCTTCCACTCAGCTTCAAGGTCCATAAGTGCGAGCGTTTATTCCACCACTTCGCCTTCATCCTCCAAGTTTATGCACGACAAAAATGGTACGTCCTCTGGTGATGATCGAGGCCGGTTCACAAACAGTACACGACCTCCAGGTATGTTACTCCCGGGCTGGAAACATGTGTGTGTCGTTTCGGCCGAGGTACAAAACTTGAAACGCATGCTCGTGGAGCATGATAGCCCAATAACAGGCTCGTATTGGACCCTGAGCTACCGGATCGGCATTCGTTTCGGCGGGACGCAGCTGACGGCATTCATTGAATGGGATGAAAACGTAAGACATTTCATCAAACGATCTGGATTGGAGACTGATCCCGCACTCATAATTAGGGGAAAACCAATACTGGCCCCGCAAAAATCATACCAGCGCCTTTCAAATAACCGCTTGAAATTGCAGCTTGTTGTTTAGCAGTGGCATATTATGCTGTAAAATTCTTGGAGGGACTACCCAAAGAAGTGTACCTATTTCCCAGATTCGTTCCCAGAGCCCGAGGCGGTTAATACGGTGACCATCAGGCGAGAATGCACCCCAGTCGTACCAACTGCTCAAGCGCTCCCGCAGCGGGATGGGTAGCTGAGCGCCCGTCCCTGCAACCTACACGCGCACCGTCTAGTCTTCAGCACCCGAGTTATCCGGCAGCCATCATACGAGAATGCCACAGATAGCACAGCGCCTGGATGCCCCAGTAGTGGCTCGGATAGAGCGGTACCGGTGCCTGTATTCCATATCCGCACTGTGTGGCCGTTGGAGCCCGAGGCGATGCAATGGCCACGGGGCGAGGGTGAGACAGACCGCACAGCACCCGAATGGCCTTGTAGCAGCTCGGGTGGCGCAGAGCCTGTCTCTGCACCCCAGACCCGCATCGTGTGGTCACTGGGGCCTGAGAAGCTGAGACTGCCGCCGGGAGAGAATGCGACAGACCACAGCGGGTCCAGTAGCGCATTCCCGGTTTCTGCATCCCAGATTCGCACGGTTGGCCTCTTGAACCTAGGGCGACGTAGTGATCGTCAGTAGAGAACGCTATAGACCGCGCTGCGTCTCATACTCTTGCGATGACCTGGACTGTGCATCACCCATTTTGTGTCCCACCGAGTGTTATAAAAAACGGGGCCAGACCTAACGACGCGCCACAACGGCTGCGGCTATCGGCCTAGTGCCTTTGTACTTGGGCCAACTGGAAGGCCTGGTTTACTCTGTGGTCAATTTAGTGAGCGGATGTGGCGGAGTTCGACTGGAGATCACGAATAAATAAGTTTGGGTGTGTTTTGACCCCCTTGGCACTGATATATAAGTGTGCAAGCCGAGCACTGACGCCACCACCTAACATATCTCCTACACCCACCATCGTCTCCGCTGAAGTTTCGAAGGTATGACGTTCTTAAAATTAATTCATGATGTCTTGTTCACGGCTAGCTCAGCATGCTCCGCTACACAAGCGGTTTCGTACTCTCTGGAAGCGAAGTCGGGCGACTCTGTGAGGAGCTCAATCTGTACTATGGCAGTCCCGATGGAACCAGCGTGCCTGCTTCGCGGGCAATCAGTAGGCATATGGCGAGTGTCGATCGTCATCTGAAGGAGTTTCCTCTACAACCCGTCTCACTCCGGACCAAGAGAGGCCCCGAGGCTGTCTGGATGCTACCGACCTCTACCACCAGGACACCCGTCAATATTGACCCCGAGACTCGCGCCAATACCGTCATTGTCAAACAGGCGGTCATGGCGACGGGCATCAGGGAGGAGTACCTCAACAAGTTCACTGTAGACCCGAGGCCTACGGATAGTCCGCAGTCTGCCTGTGGACCGGGTATTAGCCGAAGGTGAAGTGCGGCTTTTTTGAGCGCCGCATCTGCGGTTTCGACCAACCGCAGGTGCGGTTTTCGGGATCCACACCCCTTTCATGTGGATTTTTTTTCCAGCTTCGGTTTTCCCGCGCACGCTGTACCTGCGGTTTTCAGTATCCGCACTCCCTGCATGCGTATTTTTTTCCTGGGGTCGGTTTTCCCGCGCACGCCACACCTGCGGTTTTTTGAGATCCGCACCCGCTATATAGGGTGAAATTTTTGACCACAACCACAGTTAACACAAATTGTTTTAGTCATAGTGTCCCGAGCTAGTAGCCTGGGGAGCGCACAGAACGTCGAGGTGAGTGGACTTAGGTGATTTGATGGCGGTGTGGTCACGTGATCGCCTAAATTTGCAATCATTGCCTCATCCCGACTTGGTCTCAACCACAGTGGTCTGCCACTGTCCTCTGCCGCTCTTGAATTCCCCCGTCTTAACTCGACTTTGCCTATTAATAAAGTGAGTTCGTGTGCCTCATTTTGCCCTGAATAGCTAATTTGTTTGGATCTCAGCACATTCATAGATCATCCGTCACGTGGAGCAGAAAGTAGACTTTCCCTGATTTAGGCCCTGAGTGAAGCTGACATCCCACCTCGGAATGGGCGCCGCAATGATGCTTGCCACAATGATGGTGAATCCTGCACTCTTAGAGGAGTTTAGCATGTTCTTGAGTGATCAGAACACCAACCAAAACGAGGTGCACGCTGGTGAGTTTACCCATCTGCTTGAGTTATCATCTTACGTCTCACGCTATGTATTGTACACCGGCCAACATAAGTCTTGCCCCACGTGACATTTTGGTGCATACACGGTGACCGAGGCATAAGGGCAAGGGTTTGAGACTCGGTGTATTAGTAAAAGTTGGTTGTGTGAATGTATTATAGCTGCACGCACAAAGATCAGGCCAGAAATATGGAGATTTGAGCGAGTAACACATCTACAAGTCACAGGTTTCGAGAACAGCAGATTTGACAAACAGCCATTCAGGCAAGAACACACCACAC
>WSTK01000403.1:0-29731 GCA_019616945.1 Ceratobasidium sp. 414
TCCTACGAAATGTATGAACAAAAATCTGGGCTGAAATTGAATGTTTCCAGCTTTGAGAACAGGTTTTATGCTGGGCACGATAGCAAGGAAATCACGTGCTTCCAAACTTTAGGGAAGGCCCAGTACATGGGTGGTAGCCATAGTCTGGTGTAGAGTGGGAGACCTGACGCCGCGAAGCAGTGGTGGGAAGGATGAGGGGGTGCTGTAGCAAGTTGGGCTCGCCCCCAAAAGGACTGTAGTGAGGTTATCAAGGGGAGGTCCAGCCGACGAGTGCCTTGGCAGGTCCACGTCCATGCACCTTGCTGATCAGGTGGGCCTGTTCAGTAAGGTCACCCCCTGGGAGGCGCCAGTGCGCGGGTGGGGAGATGTGTTCTGTATGGTTTGCAGTCTAGGGGTTGTGAGATATTCTGCGTGGTTGACTGCTAGGGCTGTGGTGTGGTGCCAGTACCGAAAGTGCACATTGGAAGACCAGTGCCCCATGGATCACACTACTTTGGGGGTGATGCTGGCACACAGTAGGCACGTGGTTCCGCCAATTCTGAAGGCATGGCTGGATATAGTCGGGTGGCCCTGGTGGCACCATATTTCGTTCACTCGTGTAATGAAATGTTCCTTGGTGAGGGAGTGTGTAGTGCTAGGACGTCTGTGGGCTGGATGCACGAAAATATGGGTTGAATCAGGTAGGTCGGGGGTGAGTGAAAATAGGCGGTGTAGGGCGGATATTGGGCAGATGGAACTGTGTTGCACTGTAAGTATGATAGTTTCCCTGGACGTGTGGCTCGTTTTGGTGGATGGTAGTACTAGCTCCTGTGAACCGTCGTAAGATATGGGTGGGCCGAGGGAGGAGTGGGATGGGTGTTTAGCTGGGTTGTGTTTTCGTTTGGCGGTGCCTATGAGTTCTCCTAGTTGGCACTGTCCCCAGAAGGCCACCAAGGCGGTCGCGGCAATTGCGGCGTTGGTTGGATCTTGTAGGTTGAGGTCGCACATGAGGGTGGTGAGCATGTCGGTTGTTACCGGCTTCCGGATTGGTCGTGTGGAGGACGTGGGTGTGTTTGCTGCAGTGCCGCGGGCGACCATGGAGAGGTGTGGGCTGTCGTTCCAGGCGCGGCCACATGCATTGTGCCATGCTTTGAGAGCGGTGAGGGAGCCGTTAATTGAGGATTTGGAATGGAAGCCCAACAGGGACACAACATAGGTGCATAGGACATATTCAGAAGTGGGGAAGCGGAGATTGTCGTGTATGTTGTGGCTGTTGCACCAGGCGAGGAAGGTGTGAATGGCCGATGAGTAGTTCTGGAGTGTCTTGGCGGCGAAGCTCTTTGTAATTGCTCGTTGTACGTTGATCATGTGGAAATAGTTGGAATTTGAAGTTGTTGCATTATGTGTGGCCTGTTGGGGTAATGGAGTAGATGGCAGTTGAATTGTCGTCCCCAGGGGTTTTTGGTGTAGCTGGCGTGTAGTGAATGGGGTGAAGAGGTTGGCCCTGTGTGTTGTGGGTCTATTTGGGCATGGAGTTGTGTGCAAGGGTTGGGCTGGGGGTGTGAGCATGTTGGTAGAGTCTTAGAGGACAGAGGTTGTGAGGAGGGGTCACGTGCTAGTATTATGAGTTGTAATGTGGAGGTACATGAAAACGATTTGTAATTATGACAGGCAGTGGGCACACATGCGGAGCGGAGAAGAATCATAAACTTGGAGGCGTAGTTACATTAGATGGGAGTGCATTAAATTTGAGCTGTAGCTAAAAACGGGGCTAGGTGGGATGGAACTTGTATAGTTTGTGGGGTGGGGCAAGTGTTCTGTGGTGGGATGCCTCACGACAGTTGGTCCGCTGGGTTTGCGCTTGACACTACGTATGTGAGCAACAGGTAGATGTTGTGGGCGGTCGTGATCTCAGCGATGCACGATAGGACCAAGTCCTGTTGGTAGTTGTGGGACCTGCCACAGCCCCAGGCCCCGATGACACCTTGGTTGTTGCAGTGCACTTCGATTGATGCATTGCGAATGTTTTGTGCGATGATCCATTCAAGCACGAGTTCTATTGCGACTGCTTCCGCCCATCCGATGTCCCGATTGTTGGTGTTCCAGCCATGTAACAAGTGCCATGTCATGAAGTGGCCGTCAATGATGATGCCTAGGCTGAAGGATGTTGAGGTGTCTGTGTATATGGACAAGGTGGCTGGGGGTGGTGGTGGGCGCATGTGGGATCCGCAGTTGTTGCAGCCGAGCTGTTTCAGCCACCAGTGGGCGTCCATGATCGCCTGTGGTGGAGGGGGTAGTGTTTGGAACTGAAGTTTGTAGTCGGGTGGGAAGGTGGTGCAGAATGAGATGAGGCCGGTGATGTGAGGAGGACTGTGGGACGGCAAGTGCGCAGTGTACGAGTGATCCGATAATGACTTCCATATCTTTGAGTGAGACCTTCTTGTGGGTTAGCCACTCTTGAATTCGGTTGGAGTACTTGGTGCGTTTCTCAGGTGGGATGCTGACCCATTTCCGTTCCAAGTCCCAGATGAATCCTAGGTATGTAAATAATACGGCAAATAGCCTAGTTTTGGCCTGTTTCCATGGCCAGCCTAGTCTGGTGGCAAGTTGGTAAATGGCATCCTCCGAAAATAGGCTTGGGGTGAAGGAGGGGGAGAAACAGTCTTGCAGGGATTGGATAAATAGGAAATTGTTGACCCATTTGAAAATTAGGCTGAAACTGTGGAGTTTGTAAATGTGGGCCATGGCGTCTCCGCATCAGCTGAAAATTCTGTTGGAGCTGGCCGCGCCGAAGGGTACTCTGTGGTCCACCCAGAATAGGCCGTTCCAGCTTATTATGATGTGGGGTTTGTCTGCTGTGCGGATGGGCATTTGTTGATAGGCCACGTCTACATCAAAGGTAGCGGCCTTGGAGCCTGGTGGTGCGAGTGCTACAGCGTTGGCAACATCGTGGAAATAGCCCCATTTGCAGGTGAATTGAGATGTGTCGATTTGGGAATTGAGGGACATGCTCAGATTGGTGTCACGCGGGTACAAGAAGTCTTGTATGACCTGGAATTTGCCAGGAGTTGACAGTTTTTCAGTGACTCCAAGTGGGGTGGTTCTGAACAGGCCAATTAGGCTGGTCAAGGTGTTTAAAGTAAAGGGACCGGTGTAACAGCCTGCCATGACCTTGGTATTGATGTGTTGTTGTATAATGGATGGGTGATCCTGCACTGATTTGTGGTTTTCGGGTACATAAGTTTTGGTTACTGGTCCAGCCGCACCAATGTTGAATCTGTTGTGCAGGCCAGGTGGGACGTCCATGAATTCCTCCCAGAGACTGAGGGCGTGTAGTTCGGTCTCCCATGTGTCATGTGGGAGGAGGCAGGATACCCTGTGTGGGTCAGGCTCAGCAGGTTTGGGTGCCATGGTCTGTGGCACGGCATAAAGAGCATGCGTGTGGTGGGTTTTGGCAGGTGGATGAGTTGCATCTGGACGGGTTGTTAAATCTATAGCAAAATGGCTTGCCGTTGAGTAGCCAGGAACTTTTGGTTCCCCTTGTAATGATGACGGGTCGGCCATTAGGCATTGTGTCATTTGGGCATCTCCTCGCTCTGTGTCCTTTGAAACTGCAGCAAAAACATCTGCTGTGTTTGCGGGATGTGGGAGGTGGAGGGAGAGTGTTGGGGATGGCCAGTATGGGTGTGGTGATAGCCATGGTACGGTGTGCTGTTGGGTATTCCTTGCGGTGTGCAGGGAAGGTGCTTGTTGTCGTAGGTGGGTGGTAGGGCTGAAACGACTTTGGGAACGCAGCCTGCAGCGCATATGATATAAGATGGGCCAACCTGTCATGGCTTTTCTCTTGGATGTCTTCGAAAATGTCCTGTTGGAACATCGTGATGTCAATGGGGCCATAGCATGATTGCTTCCTTAGTATGATGTTGTAGCGGAGGATGAGCGCCCAGTGTGAATTGCGTAAAGGATGTGCGAAGATGATAGCATGATGTTCGTTCCATGCCAGTAGGTTGTGTGGTTGGTATTCTGCTATGAGGGCTAGGAAGCGCCTATAAGCTTGGAGCCACTCGACGAATGGAAGGCGTGTTTCTTCGGGGTCGTTGGACGGCAGGTCTGGGGCAGATGTTATGGCGGTGCCACCTGAACTGATACGCACAGTATGTTCCTCCTGGGCCATTGTTATGTGCTCGAGTTGGCAGTGCACGTCCGTTAGGTTGGTGAATGGTATGTGAGTCCTTAGGCCCTTTGCGAAGATCTGGTGTACTGTGTTGGGTATCATTATGTTGACAGCAGGAGCGAGGATCCTGGTGGCCAAATCGGGTCTATGCTGGTTGCTGGATATGTATGGCGGTGGTGAGTTGGCTGTGACCACAATGCGTTAGTATTGACTAGTGGTCCTATTGTGTAGGTGCGCACATGATAAGTAGTGTAAAAAGGTGATATATTAGGCCACGACTATGAGGTACATGGTGTGGGTTGGATTGGTGGAGTGTGAGCAGGAAAGCGCATCTAAAAATGCAGTATGGGTAGGTTATAAAGGCGCATGGCAGTGTAGGCATGCAGTGGAGGCCCTGTTGGAGTGGTGGCGATTGGGAGGAGTGAGTGAATGCATGGTGAAAGGATATATAGTGAATAAGAGAGGTTGTGGAGGGTTGCGCTCAGCAATAGTGTGGCAGTGGGTGTCGTATGATCCTTGGGACTGTGTGTATGCCACACATGGGCAGGGGGTTGTACGCCACACTTGGGCTGGAGGGATATGAAGGGGCAGTGGGTAGGACACCATGCGTGGGCATGAAAGGAGTGTTGGCCACACATGGGCATGGTACATAGGGAATGACCCAAAAATTAAGAAGGGCAAAATAGATGTGCTCCGTGATCTGGGCTGCGTCTGCTTGAAGATTGTCTGGCCAGTTGTGGTATGACCTTTGGGAGCGACTTGGAGATCTTGGGGATCTGCTTTGCCCATGTTCTGATCTTGGGGAACAGGGGTGGTGGCAGGGGCTGTACGAATCCCTGCGTCTCTGCTTGCAGTCTGGGCTGTAGGTGTAATGGTTGTGGTGCCAGGGTGATTGGCTGTAGCTTCTCAGCTGGTGGCAGCAGTTGTCTCGGTAATAGTCCCCCTGTGGGGAGCAGTCGCAATGTTTGTGTCGGTTCTGGGTTGGGGTGCGGGAGCGATCGTGGCATCTATCGCGGTCTGGCGAGTGGTTGTGGTCTCTGCTCCAGTCTCAGCTTTGGTCGCAGTGGTTTGCTCAGTCCCGGTCTCAGCTTTGGTTGTGGTAAGGTTCACAGCAGTGTTCGGTGCGTTCTTGGCGCCGGTCGGGTTTGTCTCGGTTGTGTTGGCAATGTTGGCGGATGTGGGGGTCTTCCGGGTCTTTGTGGGTTGGACGTGAAGTGTGTTGTGGGGCTTCTGCTTCACATTCATTAATTCGATTGGCGTTTTATGGCCCGTATACCCCATCGTACAGGCATTCGACAATGTAGCGGCGGCAGTAGTTGTATGGCCAATCTCTGTCGCAGTGGCTGCCAGGGCCTCGTGTGACGCATATGTTGCATTTGCGTTGGGGTGGGTCGTATTGTGCCATTGGTGGGGTGGTTGGTCTGGTAGGAGGGTTGGGTAAAAATAGGCTGAGGGGAGTGAGGCGAGTGTGAGTCGGCGATGGGTGTTGGACAAGGAGCACAGCTGCGTGGGGCGTCATGTGCTTGGTATGTCTCTCCCATTGGCGCTTGCATGTCGACCCAGAATCGCATGGGTCCCTCTGCAGGCTCTGTAACCCATGCCCACACAGTGGAATGTGAGCTTGTGCATACAAAAGAGAAATTGGAAATAGGACAACTATTTGCCTAGAACTAAGTGCTGTTTGGGCTTATTTGGCTCTGATAACAAGTAATCAGCACTTAAAGCCAGCTTAGGATCTCTGGCCTTGTGGCCAGTCCAGGGGTCGCAAACCCATCCCACTTGTAATTAGATGATAAGAATATAATAAATGTTGTTCAAAAACATCACCTACCTTAGCCAGATGTGTTGGATAAATCAAATTTGATATGTACTGGTTGTGGCAAGAGGCCCACCAAGCCATAGGAAATCTTGGGTTTGTTTAGGGCCAGTGTCACAACCTGTTGTTTCTGTCCTGTCCTGGCTCTGCTGATCCCTTATCTAGTAGCTATGCTCATTTGTATGCATTGTATTTCAGTGTGTTTAGCGTGTTTATTATTTGAGTGTCTGTATTGTCTGTGTACAACGAGTCTGGTTGTGGATGAGATAAAGCAAACTGAGGTCTTCAGCTTGCTTTCCCTTCTTTATATACATGGGTGTTCATTGAGTCATTCATGTATGCGCAGTGCACAGTGTGCATGGTCACATGTGGCATCAGCTACCCATTGGACAGTGTTAACCAGTCACGTGTGTTTGTTTACTGGGGATCACATGTAGGTATGGCTTGGGTTGTTGCAGCTCCAAATCTTATAGGAGCTGCACAGGGTTCAAGGGTCATGTGTTATGCTGAGTCACTGCCCCCTGCCCCCAGTTTCCTATGGGAGAGATTGAACTGGGGACAGTTACATAATACTGGGGGCAGCGCTTAATCATGCTTTGATAAGCGTCATGTGACTTGTCTGTTGGCTTCTTAGACAACTGCAGTGATGCAGTAAAGCCTTCACTGTTGCAGACTCTTCAGAGTAGCACACCCAGGAGACGAAGTGAGAACAGAGTCAAGTAGGATTGAAATGGATGCAGTTCTGGCTCTCCAGATACACTCCTTATATACATTGGGAAAAGATGAGCAAGTCATACAAGCGAGCCAATCAGAGTACATTATGAGTCACAAATGTCTTCATAAGCAGGCAAGTCAGAGATGTCCGTTCTGATGGAAGCCGCAATCCACAAAGGGACAGGATAATCAATATGAGTAATTGTTACTGTGGTGGTTACTGTAACTGTGATTTCCCCATGGAACTTCGGGCTGAAGAAGCTAGCATTGAGACCAAGTTCATGGAGCTTACTGTTGGCAACTCCGCTGCTCGAATCCCAACATTGTCTTAGTCAGGTAGGCCATAAGCGCTGAGGTCACGTGACTCTGATCGTTGATGTATCAGTGCTTCAAGTGGTTATTGGTTACTGTTATGACTGATTTGTAATGTCATTACAAATGGGTCATGACAGCCAGTCAGCACTTCTCTCCAAGGACTGCACCTCCCCCACCACTAGCAACGCAACAAGCTACTAGTCTGCTTGCCAGAACAGTTACCTATGGCTCCTAACACTTGTTCTGGATTGTTTTCACAGCAAGAGCCTGGATATACACTTAACCTTGGGCTCAGCACCAGGATTGATGCACATGCCAGTCTCCCCAGAACAACAGCTGCACAATAACTGTCTCAGCATGCTTGAATTCATGGGATCAGTGGGACTTACACTTGGAGAGTTACTTGGTGCCATTTGCTATGGCCAGGAGTTGCTGTGAAGACCTGAGTTTGCTTGGAAAGTGTGGGAGTTAGTCTACAAGGAAGAATCTCTTACAAGTTTCCTTGAGATCTCATACAATGCCCCTTGGCCTCCTTGTAATGGTGGACCACACCCAGCTGCTGGAAGAAAAGCTATACACAAATTCACCTTTGATCTAGTTCACAAGACACTTGCCTTGGAACTTGATGCTTTCTCAAAGGACTATGAGATGAGTGACAAGCACCTCATGAGCAATGTTGGGAGTTCGTGTACTCACCCCCAACTTTTCTCATGGCTCGGCTTACTCACCACCGGCATTAGGCTGTGTGCGCCTTTCTCAGCTTCTTGGACTATGACTCGGTGTACGCGTTAGCTTCGGCTGCGCAGTATGACTCTGTGTACGTGTGTCTTGTGCCGATGCGCAGCCTCTGCCATTCACACTGTATGACTTGCACTCATGTACATAGTATAAATACAGCAGTGTGCAAGCCTGGATACTCCAGCTTGCTTCACCTTGTCGTCTCTACCACTTAGAGCCCCTCTCAGGACTCCACTCTGGAAGTTCGCCATCTCGCCTTCACTTTCTCTCGAACGCCACTCTACTCGTTAGGGGTCCTAGGAACCTTACTCATCTATTCATCCCAAGCCTCCATTGTCCAACACACTCTTACTTTCTCACCAAGTCGCCGTATCTCGTGGTGTAACCACCACTCGAAGATAGTGCACGTGCACACATCTACCTTGGTTTCTTCGGTTCGCCACCGATAAACAAGGACACATGATCAATCGTACCTCCACTTTTGCTGAAGCTACAGACATCAAACTCGTGTCCTGACAGGTCATGACAAGCAAGGACTTTGTCTTGTCCATTACTTCAGATTCTCTGCATACAAAGGTGAAAAACAAATGCCCAAACCTGTATTTTATTATTGCTAAGCTTACATCTGTGTGACCAGAGGAACTGGAATGGGACAATGAGGATGAGGAGGTGGTGGGGCCAAAAATGCCTTGCAAAAGCATCAATTAACACATTTTTGTTATGCTGATTAGCTTAAATCACATGCAGGACATTGTTTTCCAGATTACCTCAATGGTTTATCACTTACACCCTCGCCACAATCAACTCCAGAAACTCCTCATGACCTATATGTATGTGAAACACACCAACAAAGACATGATCAACCTACTGCAGCAAGCTGGCACATCACTTAGTTACTCTTATCACTGTTGGAGGTTGTTACCCCAAATATTGGGTCAAAACTTCAAAGAATTGGTGTGGTACCATAAAACCATCTGTTTTTCAACAATTTCGACTTGACTTGTTGACTTCTCAGACAAGTACAGTGATGCACTAAAGCCGTCACTATGGTACTCTCTTGGAATGCACACCCAGGAGACGATGTAAAGTGTAGGATTGAGTGAATCAATGGATGAGAGTCTGGCTCTCCAGAGACCTCTCTTATGTACATGTGGAACAGGAGCAAGTCATACAAGACGAGCCAATCAGAAAGCATCATGAGTTATACAACCAAGTGTCTTTGTAATCAGGCAAGTCAGAACCACATGTAACAAAGGAGACCACAAAGGAACAACAGGATCAACATGGCAAGAAGACGTAACCATGGTAACTGCAACAAGAATATCCCCATGGAACATAGGGCAGAAGAAAGAAGCATTCAGTCCAAGCTGATGGAACTCACTGTTGGCGACTCTATTGGTTGAATCCCAACATGACTGGAGTGCAAAAGATTGACCTGTTGAAACAGTTAGTTCCAATATGTATACATTATAGCACAGTGGTATGAAAACCAAGTTAACTAAGAGTTAGAGCACTGAGTGAACTAGAGGACAAAAGTTGCTGGAGAGCAGATGACTGGTTCATTCAACTTATATACATGCAGGTACAGAGATTCTATGGACTGTATCTAAGGTGTACATGCATGTGATACAGGAGCGAAGCATACGGAAAGAGATAGGATAAAATAAAGGGATATATGCATAATTAACTCAGATGAGTTCAACATAACCACATGGTCATTTTGGGGCATTTCAGGAAGCTAAAATCAAAGATTTAGGTTGTTTTTTTTGATCTAGAGAATGATGTGTTTTTTAGGGTGAAGAATACTGAAATTAGAGACACAATGGGTAAATCAGGCAGAAATACAGCGTGAATACAGGTAAAGAGTGAAAGAAAAAACCCCAAAATCAGCCCATCATTGCAAGTCAGTAAATTAGCCTGAAAAAACAGCTGTGATGTAAACAGAATGAAAGTAATAATAAATTAGGTGAAGACAGGCTAAAATTCAGCATGAACTGAGAGAAAAAAAGGAGAACAATGGCCCAAATATGGCCCATCATTTGAGACAAGCAATTTAGCCTGAAAAAACAGCTGTTTAAGAAAACCTGCTGAACATGACACATGTGAACCTCTGGGATCAAGAAATGACCCAAATTTTGGGTTGTATCATTTAGCACCACTTGACTCCAGTGTTGCTGCAAAGCTGCTAAGTCAACACTTCCCATGTACAGCACACTCAGTTTGCATGCTGTGAGTCTGAATTTGAGCATATGAGGGGCTACACCATAATATTTTAGCATAGCATTTATGGCACATTTGTCCACTTCCTGATCAGGGCTGTGTGAGTGAATCTTTGCATAGTTGATTTTTATAGGTACCAAATTGCCATTTATGGATGAGCAAAAAATTCTCAGCTGTGGGCTAGGGTGTGGGGCAACTACTGGTATTTTTGGATTATTTTAAATACCAGGATTGAATGTGCTGTGGGCTATTTTCTCCTTGAAAAATCTAGGTTTTGACCCAGCCAGGAACATTGCAAGTAAAGCCTGGTGGTCTAATGGTCAGAGCACCCAATTATCCTCCTGATGTAATGTGGAGACCCTTGGTTTCACTGCCTGTTTGCATTCTGTCCTTATGTAGTGGCTATGTTTGTTCACTTATATGGTTGATTGATCTTATTGAATATACTAGTCGTATTCTATTGTGGTTTGTACTAGACTCTGGTGGTGGATGAGGTAAAGCAATCTGAGGGCCTCAGGTTGCTTCCCCTTTCCTATATACATGGTATTTTGAGTGAGTCATTCCGTAAGCGCAGCCTGCAGCATGCATAGTCACATGTAGTGCTGACTGGTCATTGGGTGACCTTGAGTGATCATGTGTGTTTGTTGTTAGGTGTCATGTGTAAGTATAGCTCAGGTTGTTGCGGCTCCAAATCTTATAGGAGCCACACGAGTGTCAGGACCTGTTCTGTCTGTCGTCTCTGTCTCTGTCCTTATGTAGTGGCTATGTTATATGTTCATTTCTTAGTTATAGATTCTATGGTTTAGTTAAGTACTGTGTTTAGTTCTGTATTCAAGTCCAGTGGTGGACGAGGTAAAGCAATCTGAGGTCTTCAGGTTGCTTTCCCTTCCTTATATACATGCATATCCATCAAGTCATTCCTATTGTGCAGTCTGCAGTGTGTCAGGTCATGTGTAGAATCGCCCTACTATTGGGCAGTCTCGGAAAGTCATGTGTCTTTGTTTATTGGTCATGTGTAAGTCCCTTGGGTTGTTGTGGCTCCCAATCTTACAGGAGCTGTGCAGGGTCCAAGGGTCATGTGACTTTGCTGAGTCAGGTTGGAGGTTGGAGGTGCATTACTGGAGAGAGCTATTGCACCTCTGACTTGGATAACCACTGTAAGCGCCAGGATCACATGATTGTAACATCATGTGACTTCATGACTGTAGTGTCATCACACAATAGGTCATGATTCCCCCTTTTGGGCTCAGCTTCGGAGGATTCCAAGCGAGTCACCTTGTGGGGGGGTCAGGGTATAAAATGTCTCTCTTTGGTTCTTATTGGGGTATGTAAAGGGATACAACTTTCTAAGGAAAAACGAAGAGGGGTGGTCCTCTGCAAATACCCATTCCACATTTTTGGCCACCCAGGCCTCCCCTTCCTCTCCTTCAATGTCTGACCAGCATTTGGTTATTGCCTCCTGGTTATTTCCCAAGATAATGCTTGGTCGCACCTTCATTGCTTTCACATGCTTGTATCACCCTGTGAAATCTGCTTCATACTGGCTGAGGGCCTTCAGCAAGTACCTCCTGTTCGTGTGGACCATGTCATCGAGGATCCAGACGTCCACATCTTCTGACAGGGTGCCCATGTTCCCCATGTTGCACATCCGGCTGTGTGTGCCTTTTGATCAGGCATAGGCAGTTTGCCTGTTCCTGTTGCCCCTTCGATGACCAAAATCTGGTGGCACATACCAGGGGCCTCAGGACCTCCTGTTCGAACCACCTGTTTGCCTGGTTGACGTGCCCCCTTTCCTCCAGCCCTTCCAACTCCACTGGTATTCCCTGGAGCAACCCAGCATCTTCTCGGTATGCAAACTTGGCATAGGCCTGGACCAAGTTCCAGGCCATTGTTATCATTAGTGGTTGGAGGCACTTGTATGTTTGGTAGTACTCCTCCTTGGTTTTTGTGGTGATAATTTCAGACCTGTCTTCCAGGTTTGCCTGGGCCCTTGTGTCATGACCCATTTTGAGTCATAACCACAAAAAAAGATACGTGAGCAGAGAATCAGAATCACGTGACATTTACATAATGTTGTGAAAACAGTAACTATAAATAGTAACCATTGTGTCATGTGATTGACCACCAATTATAGTCACGTGACTCACCACCCATTAATCTCTCCCATGGGTAATGAGTGGCGAGTGGTAGCAGTAAACAGATGACTCAGCATAACACATGACCCTTGGACCCAGCGCGGCTCCTATAAGATTTGGAGCCACAACAAACCCTGGTGGGACTCACATGTGATCCGTCGCAGCCACCCAATCGCATGCCTACACCACATGTGACCGACCTGACTGTGGACTGCGCATTCACAGATGAATGACTTGACCAATAATTATATATATAAGGGTAGGGAAAGCCATCTAAGAGCCTTAGATTGCTTTACCTTGTCCACTACAGGACTCGTTGTACATAGATAGCATATACAATGCATTATGAACATGTTAAATACACTGAAATACAACATATACAAAATGAACACAGCCACTAGATAAGTCATCAGCAGGGCTGGGATAGACAGAAACAACAGGTCGTGACACTCAACCTCTTCCCTCCTTTCCCTTTAACAAGGATTCCTTCCATCGACTCCTCCGTTAATTCCCCAGCCATCAGCTCCTTGACCCCTTCTCTATTCACCCTGATGTCCTTCCATAGATAGTGGAAGGCTGTACGGGTTGAGCATCTGCCCAGTCCTTCCTGTAGGTCCTTTGGGGCGATGTTGGGGTGGTTCCCCTCGAAGTCCTAGAAGTGGGAGTTCCTGGTGTTCCACCTGTGCCTTCGCTCCTTGCTGATCATGAGTGCGTGGATGTGGAGGGGGCACTTGGGGTTGAAGTTCGCCTCATCCAGGTTGTGCCATTCGACCACTGCTAATGTCTGCCAGTGGTTGAGGTGTCCCCAGCAGAAGGCCTTGTATCAGTCCACCAGTCCTCCCGTTGGCTCTTCTCTCAGCATGCTCCAGGTGAGCAACACCGCTTGTACCCCCACTGCGAATGCTGTCTGCGGTCAGCTTCCTCCTCCATTCTCTGTCAGCGTGGGTGACCCTTGTGCCGTCAGCATACACTACCATGAACTTGGCCCTGGGCATGGGCCTGGAGCCAAGTGCTCTGGCGATGGTGAGGCTAACCTCAGCTGTTCTCCTCTGTTGTCCCTCCACAGTGCTTCCTCTTCAGTTCCAGTTAGTGAGGAGGTCATTGTCATCTGGGTGGTTGGGTTCAGGATAGGTGGGGGGCATAGGGTGTATGTGACCCCAATTTGGACTCCTGGTCTTACTTTTATCCCCTGGTTGTTTGTTTACCACCCAGATGTCTGGTCACGTGATGATGCATCTCCAAGGGGTGCCCTCCCTTCACTCTTCAGTAGCTGCCTGATCATTGCTTCGCTTGGGGTGTCTACCTCCTCAACTTTGGTCGGTGCCCCCTCTCTGACACATGATATGGCTGGGCCACGTGACCTTAGTTGGTTTACTTGTTTGTCCATATTTCTATGGCTGGATCACATGATTTAGTTTGTTTATCTGTTTGTTCATGTAGCATTGTTGGGTCACGTGGTTTGGTTTGCTTATATAGGTTCTTTTTCTTGCCTCCCTTCCTCATGCTTTTGACCTCTTTAGTGGATAATGCATATGATTACCCTTTGCTATAATCCTCTTGACTGTACTTGCTGGTTGATGCCTTCAGGCAAGTACTGCCCCTACTGCGACATCGTTTGCGAGGCTGCTTTGGCAGATTTTGAGGGTGGTGTTGGGGATTGGGTGGTGACTGGGGCCCCCAGTAAGTCTGTTCCTGCAGCTTGCACCCCCCTTCCTCCAGCTGACGTCTCGACAGCCAGAGAGGAGCTCACTGAAAAGGCTGAGCACAAGGCTGCCTTGGCTGAATTCTTTGAGCAGGGTCAGGCACCCTCCCTGCATCTGGTTCTGGGGTCCCCTAACCCTTTCCTGGGCCAGGAGCCTCACGGGCTCACCAACTTCCTGGCTGACCTTGGGCCAGAGCTCCCAAGCAGGGCAGAGGGCTCTTCATCAGGGCAGGTCCCAGGGAGAGGTGCTAATAGGGGGAAGGGGAGGGGGAAAGGGAAAGCCAGGGGGTCACATCCTTATAGTCGCTCATGTAAAAAAAATTAGGCTTTATTAGGGGGGGACATAATTCTACACGATTACTGGTGTCTTCCTTGTGTGTAATAAGGTACACTTGCTCCAGGACCCTAGTCCACTTCCTTGACCTGGGGGGTAGTCTGGGTGTCCTGCTTGTCTTTGCTGATTAGTGTCTGTAGGGCCTCCTGCAGCCCTCTTGGTACTCCCTCATCCTCCCACTCACCCCATCCCTCAGCTTCATATCTGTCAGTTCCCCCCATGAGCGACAGGGAGCTCAGGCTGTCGCTCAGTTTCTCAGCCACCAAGGCTCAGGGGTACAGGTCTAACCAGGATGTGAAGTCCATTACTGTCGCCCCCTTGCTGGTAATCAGGTCGTACATCTCTTCTGTGTCTAGTACGTCCAGTCACCCCCAGTAGTGGCTGGGTGCTATCTGTTGGAGACACTCAGTCTCTCTCCACACCATGTGTCATACCTCCTCATTGGACACCCAATCCGGGTCCCTGTTTGTCTGCATGGGCTTCCCTACCTGCCTGCTTACCTTCACCGCCTTGATGACAGCATCAACAGTGGCTCCTACCAGGTCTCCTACTATGTACATCTTGGTGCACATGATGGCCCCCCTCGTTTTCGGTGCTCTGCTGTGGCACCAGGTCAGGAGGCCTCTCTTCAGGTCTGGGTACTCCCTGTCACCTACCCAGTTTTGCTTGTCTCGCTTGTGTTTGGGAATGTAGTCTAGGACCACTCCGGGCATCAGCCGTTGTGTGTACCTCTTGGATTCCATAACTGAGTTGCACAGGGTGCGATCAGCCCACTTTCCATCCATTGCATGGGAGTTGATTGTTCTCTCTCCCAAGTTTCCCTTCAAGTGTATGTATGATTGGTGGCTGTTGCAGTTTGGTGCCATGTTGCTCATGGTTTGTAGACTGGGGATTTCTTATGAGGAGGTCCCCTTTTTATACCAGGGAGACTGTTGCTTGCCCTTCTTTGGTCCCTTTGAGTCATTTGGTGGGTGCTGTCTGGGCATTGGTGCTTTGGGCTCCCTCTGACACAAGTCATCAAGCAAGTCACTTTTGTTGGTAAAGTTTCGGGCCGGTTCTAGGGTGTCCTCAAGTGGGTCATAGCCCTGCCACCTAATTTGGTATAGCAGCTCATCGTTCTGCCATTCCCATCCCATGATATGATCTACTTTGTATTCCTCATCACCTTCTTCCATGACCACAGGTGGTAGCCTGGGCTGCTGCCTGTTGAATGTTTCACCCCTCACATAAGGGGTTATTAGGTTTGCGTAGAAAACATTGTGGACTTTCATAGACCCTGGGAGCCCCAACCTGTAAGCATGAGATGATATCTTCTCTGTTATGGTAAAGGGTCCAGCCTTCTTGTTATCCAGTTTCTTGCTTGGTCGTCTAGTTTTTATGTTTGTCAGAAGAAGCCATACTTGGTCCCCTACCTCGAATTCCTTTATTGGTGGGTGCCTTCCCTGTTTAATTCCATGGAGGCCCTTACCTCATCCCAGACATCCTCCATGGTTTTGCTTAGGGTGTTTGCACCTGGTGCTTCTCCTTGGGGTTTTCAATGGCTGCAAAGTCCCAGGTCAGCTTCATGCTGTATACTGTCTCGAATGCCAATTTGCTGGTCACGGCGTTCTGATGGTTGTTGTGGCAGAATTCTGCAAGCAGTAGCCAGGCTGCCCAGTCATCTCGCCTGTAATTACAGAAAGTTCACAGGTAACATTCCACCCACTGGTTCGTTCTTTCTGAAAGCCTATCTGTTTCCGGGTGGAAGGCTGTGGAGAACTAGCTTCCTGTAAAGCACCTTCAGGAATTGGATATTAAATGTTGTTCCCCTATCCAAGACTGTGGTCTGCAGTAGGCTGTGAAGTTGCCATACTTCTTTTAGGAAGATTCTGGCTAGTTCCTCAGCATTCATTGATTCCTGGCAGGGAATAAAGTGCACTTGCCTGGAGAATTGGTCTGTTACCATCAGGATGCTATCAAAGCCTTCAGACATTGGTGGCTTAACTAGGAAATCATAAGCAATGTCCTCCCATGGTTGTTCGGGTCGTGGTAGCTGTCACGACCTGTCAGGACGCGCACTGAGACGTATATATTCGGCGAAGGTGGAGGCGTGATCGATCACGTGCCCTTGTTTACCGGTGGCAAAACGAGGTGGACGTGTGCGCGTTCGTAATCTTCGAGTGGCGGAGCTGCCACGAGATACGGCGACTTAGCGAGAAGGAGATAGTGTGCCGAACGATGGATGCCTGGGACGAGTAAAGTAGAAGGTTCCCTAGGAACCCTAACGAGTAAAGTGGTGTGTGAGAGACGAGGACGGCTAAGTGGCGAGCTTCCAGAATGAAGTCCTGAAAGGGACTCTAGTGGGTAGAGACGACAAGGTGAAGCAAGCTGGAGTATCCAGGCTTGCGCACCGCTGTATTTATACTATGTACATGATAGCGAGTCATACAGCGGAATGGCAAAGGCTGTGCATCGGCACGAGACGCGCGTACACCTGAGTCAAGCTGCGCAGCCGAGACTGACGCGTACACCGAGTCAAGAAGTCCGGAACGCCGAGAAAGCACACGCGGTCTAAGGCCGGTGGCGAGAAGACCGAGACACGAGAAAAAGTTGGGGGTGAGTCCACGAACTCCCGACAGTAGCAGCTTGGAGATATCGGCCCTAAATCCTATGAATTTGTCAGTTGGGATCATGACCTGAGGGGGGTTCAGTGCATCATTATGATTGTGCTGCCTTGATAGGGTGTCTGGTTTATTGGACATCTTTCCAGGTTGGTATATGATTTGGAAGTTGAAGGATGAGAGGATCATGTGCCACCTCGCATGGCACCTATTCCATACTTGCGCCTTACCCCAGAACTGGAGGTTGCAGTGATCTGTGTATACTGTCACAGGGATTTCGTTTCCCTGAAGGAACAGCCTCCAGTGTTGCAGTGAGCGAATTATTGCCAGCAGTTCCTTGTCATGTGTATTGTAATTTCTCTGTGGTGGACTAAAACTCTCTGATAGGAAGGCAATGGGGTGCAGGTGGCCATCCACTCCCTTTTGGCTTAGTACCGCTCCCAGCACTACTCTGGACGTGTCTGTTTCCAAGGTATACACTTCTTTCAGATTTGGGTGGATTAGAACTGGCTCCTTGGATATTTCAGCCTTTATCCTTTCAAAGGCAGTGTCTTCCTCTGGACCCAATCTCCAGGAGATGCTCTTCTGGGTCAATTCAGTGAGTGGTTTTGCTATGGAGCTGAAATCTTGTATGAATCTCTGGTAGAAGTTTGCGAATCCTAGGAATGACTGGAGTTGTTTTACCATTGTAGGTGCCTTCCAGTCTGTTATTGCCTTCACTTTGTCCTTTTCCATGGATATTCCCATTGGTGAGATCACTATTCCAATGAAGCTTGTGCTTTTCACACAGAAATGGCATTTGTGTGCTTTGAGGAAGAGGTGGTTTTCTCATAGCCGGCGCAGCACCTCTCGAACTTGATCTGTGTGCTTCTCCTCATTGTGGGATTATATGAGTATGTCATCCATGTACACTACAACATAATCATCAATGATATCACACAAAATCTCATTCATGAATCTTTGGAAGGTGGTGGGTCCGTTTTAACCCTGAAGGGCATTACCAGGTATTTGAACAGGCCTTCTTTAGTCCTAAAGGCTGTCTTCCATTCATCCCCTTCCTTTATCCGTATATTATTGAAGCCCCAATGGATGTCCATTTTTGTAAAGACTTTGGTGTCCTTCAGTTTTTTGATCAGGTCAGCTTGTATTGGCATTGGGAACTGGTCCAGTTTGGTTATTGCATTGAGTTTCTGATAATCCACTACCAGCCATAGTCCTCCATCTGCCTTGTTGATGTAGAAACAGGGTGAGGCTAAGGGAGAGTGGCTAGGCCTAATCTTCCTGTTCTGTAGTTTTTTGTCTAGGTACTCCTTCAGGGCCCTGGATTCCGCTGGGGACATGGGGTATGTCTTAGCAGGTTTTGGGAGGTCAGCTCCTTCCTCAAATTCGATTGTGCAGTCAAACAACCAGTGGGGAGGCAGTTCACTGAAACCTTCCTCCTGGAAAAGGTCCTTGAAGTCCCTGAACTCTGTTGGGATCTTGGCTATGACCTTTCCAGTCTTCCCAGTGATATTTTCCAGGGGGTAGGTTATGGATACATCGCCCCACCAGATCATTGGTTCAGCTTCTTCAAGCCAGTCCTTCCCTAGTATAACTTCGGTGTCACCTAGGGGCAAGATGTAGAGTTTGCGTTGGAGGGTCTTGCCTGCAACATCCAGGTTGACACTGACTTTCCTGGAGATCTTGCTCTTTACCTCCTTTCCATCTATAGCAATAATGGTTCTCTTGTTTGCTAGCTTAATCATCAGAATCCCTTTCTTTTTGGTATAGGATGTGTCAATAAACTTTTGGACGACCCTGAATCAATCAGTGTTTTGGTTGGTTCCATGATTCCCTTGATTGCTGTGTATATTATTGCCTGGCTATTTGATTCTTTAGGTAATATACATCAGTGGGTTTGGGTGTTTGCCGACCTCCAGACATGGGTGCTGTGGGTCCCTCTAGTTTTCTGACTTGGAATTGGCCTGGGTCTCGGTGGCTTTGCTGACTGCTGCTGCTTTTCCTGAAGGCCTTTTTCCTTTAGGTTCATAAGTCCATTTCCCTTGGCAGTCTTTAACAACATGACTGGGTTTCAGACATTTTATGCACAGCCCTTCTTTTTGCCTTTGGTCTTTCTCCTCATTTGGAACTAAAACTACCACTGTTGTGGCTTCTTTTCCCTTGAAGTGCATCTTTACAGGATGGATTCCCTTATTCTTAGGGGGAACAGCAGATGATCTCTTGCTGTTTATTTTACTGTTGGTGTAGAGCATGTTGTCGGCTCTGCATGCAAGTGTGATCCACTGTTCCAGCGTAACATCTTTGGGTTCACTGAACATTGATAGTCGTAGTAGTTCAGTTCTGACCTGGGGTTTAAGTCCCTCTTTGAAGCGGTCAATTAGGGCTTGGTCATTCCAATCTACTTCTTGGATGAGGTTACAGAACTGCACTGCGTAGTTCTGCGGATTGGTGGTTTGGGTTAGTTTACTAAGTTCCCTTACTGACTTCTCCTTTTTTGCTGGGTTGGAGAAATGTAGCAAGAAGCCTTTCTTGAAGGCCTCCCATGATTCTAGGAATTCGTGGTTTTCCTGTAGGGCTGACTTGTGGAGTAGTGGTTGGGCCCAGTTCATAGCATCTCCAGCACTCATATTCATTAGTGTGGACTGTATCTTCCTATGATTATTGAAGGTTCCTTTGTCATAGTCTTGGAAATGGACTTCCATTCTCACAATGAAGGCTTCGCCTTCTTTTCCTTTCTTTCCATTGAATGGTTCCAGCTTTTTGGTTCAGGCCTCCTTTGGTATCATGGTTCCTGCAGCTGTTGTCTGGTTCAGGTAGGATTCTTCCTCTCTCTTGGGTTTCAGAGTGGAGGGTCTGACTCTCCTTATGCCCTCTGGATTGGCTGTAGATTTTCAAGCAAAGGAGGGCAGGCGGTTGAATGTTCGTGCTGGCAGAGTCTCCCAATCATCTTTGTCTTGGATAACTGCAGTTGCCAGGGTTTGAGCTGACATCCGCCTGGGCGTTTCTCGGGTTTCCTTTACTTTGTTTACCAGGTTTGTAATCCTTTGTTATAAAGTGGTTAGTATTTCTTCTACTCCCTTTAGTCCTTTGGATTGATTGATTAGTCCATGGTGTATCTCCCTTATTGTTGCTGTTATTTGGGCAATGGAGTCGCCAGCATCCTTTACTCCTGAGCTGGCCTTTTGGGCAGCAGCTTCTCCTTTTTTTGCTGTGTGGTAGGCATGGAAGGCATTGTCCTGTGCAGCCCCTGCTCAGTTCTGGGTGTCTTTGATCCTAGACCCTTGGATTTTCAGAATGTGTTCGCAGTTTGCCATGGCTTGTGCATTCCTTACCATTTCGGTGTTAGTCCTTTGCTGAAGGGCCATTAATGCTGCTTGTAGGGCAACTGTGATTGCCTGGACTGGGTTGGTGTCCAGGGTTGGTCTTGTGGCAAGTGAAGTTGGGTCTGGCTGGGTGGTATGGCAGGTGATTTCCTTTGCTTGTTCCTCAAGGACCCTGGTCATTTCTTCCACTTCCTGAAATGATTTCTCTGGGGAACAGATGGGAGGTATGGGTGGTTGCATGGTTAGGTCAGGGTTAGTGTATTCCATTATCCCTGCTTCAGCTGACCTTAGCCACTGTGGGATGGGGTGGAGTAATATTGTGGAGGGCATTCCTCTGGGCATATTGAGTATGGAATTATTCTCTCCTACCTGTTGTACTTCTGGAGGTGGTGGTGGGGGTGCGGCAGATGCCGCTCTACTTGCCACTCAGGTGGTTCTTCAGTTTTCATTTGTCTGCTGAGACATAGTTTCTGCTTGTTCTCTTATGTATCTCAGAGGTTGGCTAGTTCTGCTTTGTACCTAGCCCTAGATGCCTGTGGTAGGTATCTGGTTTGCCACTAGATAAGTGTGAAGATTGCTTTACAATGTCAGGACCCGTTCTGTCTGTTGTCTCTGTCTCTGTCCTTATGTAGTGGCTATGTTATATGTTCGTTTCTTAGTTATAGATTCTATGGTTTAGTTAAGTACTATGTTTAGTTCTATATTCAAGTCCAGTGGTGGACGAGGTAAAGCAATCTGAGGTCCTCAGGTTGCTTTCCCTTCCTTATATACATGCATATCTGTCAAGTCATTCCTATTGTGCAGTCCGCAGTGTGTCGGGTCATGTGTAGCATCGCCCTACTACTGGGTGGTCTTGGAAAGTCATGTGTCTTTGTTTATCGGTCATGTGTAAGTCCCTTGGGTTGTTGCAGCTCTGAATCTTATAGGAGCTGCACAGGTCCAAGCATGTGACTTTGCTGAGTCAGGTCGGAGGTCAGAGGTGCAGTACCAGAGAGAGCTGTTGCACCTCCAACTTGGATAACCACTGTAAGCACCAGGATCACATGATTGTAACATCACGTGACTTCATGACTGTAGTGTTGTTACACAATAGGTCATGACAGTGAGGTCCAAGGGTCATGTGACTAGTGCTGAGTCAGGTCCAGTTCCAGCTGCATTACAGGACAGAGATATTGCTGCTGAACTTATCATGTGACTCTGACATTTATAGGTAACCACCGTAAGTGCCAGGGTCCCATAAGCGCCAGGATCCTGTGGCTCTACAGTTATCATGCTTTATGGGGAAGGCTTTGTAGGGTTTTACAGTTTCGTCATGACTCATTTGTAGCATTTGTAGATTCTATACATGGGTCATGACATTATTGTCACGACCCTACGAAGCAACGTCACCGAAAGCTTCAGCGGTACATGACTACTTAGCCACGTGACCCCCGTTACCATCATGGTGGTTAACTAAGTTGGGCGTGCAATAACTCTCCCTTGTAATGCTAGCCCGACCCCCGACCTGACTAAGCCATGTCACATGACCCTCAGACTAAGAGCGGCTCCTATAAGATTCGGAGCCGCAAATAACAACATTATCTAAGCAATAAACAAACACAATGATTCATCAAGACTGTCCTATTGGGTGAGTCTGTTACATGTGACTTTGTTATTGCTGCGGACTGTGAATAGGGATGACTCGGAGCAATTGCATGTATATAATAAAGCAAAGGGGGGTCCAAGGTCCCCACTTTGCTTTACCTTGTCCGCCACAGGACATTGTACAATCAATACAATACCTACTATAAACTGCAAACATACCAAAGACACTTAGGAACGTAGCCACTACATAAGGGACATATAGCCATAGAACGAGGTCTTGACAATTATTCCCCCTTTTTGGGTGCTGCTTTGGAGGATTCCAAGTGAGCAACAGTAAAAAAAGGAATAAAGATAAGGATTATCTAAGGAAACACAAAGAAAGGTAGGTCTCCTGCAAGTACCCAGTCTACATTTTTGGCCACCCAGGCCTCTCCCTCTTCCCCTTCAATATCTGACCAGCACTTGGTGATTGCTTCCTGGCTATTTCCCAGGATGATGCTCAGTTGTACCTTCATCACCTTCATGTGCTTATAGTGTCCCATGAAGTCCACCTCATACTGGCTAAGGGCTTTTAGTGAGTACTTCCTGTTCATGTGGACCATGTTGTCCAGGATCCATACATTGGTGTCCTCCAACAGGGCTCCCACATTCCAGATGTTGCACATCCAACTGTGCATCCCAAGATGCAGTGGTGCATTCCTGGTGATTTCCTTGGGACCTCTTGTGTGAACTGTTCGTCCACTTGGTCCATGTGGCCTCAGTCCTCTGGTATGCACAGCTCCACTGGTATTGCTTTGAGTAGCCCAGTGTCTTCCTTATATGTGAACTTGGCATAGGCATGGATCGAGTTCCAGGCTGTGGTCATCTGTAGCAGTCAGAGGTGTTTGTATGTTCAGTAATACTCCTCCTTGGTTTCTGCTGCGATGATCTTGGATCCGTCTTCCAGAGCCACCTGCGCCTGGGACCTTTTCCCCCCTTTTCCCTTAACAAGTATCCCTTCCAGGGACTCCTCTGTCAGCTCCCCAGCCATGAGCTCTTTGACCCCTTCTCCATTCACCCTGACATCCTTCTATAGATAGTGGAAGGCTGTATGGGTCAAGCATCCTCCTGGCCCTTCCCGGAGATCCTTTGGTGCAACATTGGGGTGGTTCCCTTCAAAGTCCCAGAAGCAGGTGTTCTGGGTGCTCCACCCATTCTTCCGTTCCTTGCTGATGGTGAGTGTGTGGACATGGAGGGGGTGCTCAGGGTTGAACAATGGTTTGTCTGGGTTGTGCCTTTCGACCACCGCCAGCGTTTGCCAGTGGTTTGGCCAGCCTCAGCAAAAGGCTTTGTATTGGGCCACTAGCCCTCTGGTCGGCTCCTCCTTCAGCATGCTCCACATGAGCAACACTGCCTGCATATTCACTGTGAACATCCCGTGCGGTTGGGAGCCTTCCTCGGTTCTTCTCGGTGAGGCAGACCCTCAAGCCATTGGCGTAGGCTGCCATGAACTTCACCCTGGGCATGGGCCTGGAGCTGAGTGCTCCAGAGATTGTGAAGCCAACCTCTGCTGCCCTTTGTCAACACCCCTCTGCTGTGTTGCCCCTTCATGTCCAGTTAGAGAGGTAGGCATTGTTGTCTGGGTGATTGGGTTGGGGGGAGTGAGGGGCATGGGATATGCTTGTCCCACATCCAGTTTCTGGGTCCCTTGAGTGCACCCCTCAGGTATTGCTTATTTTGGTGTCTGATGATCATATGATGACACATCTCCGAGGGGTGCCCTCCCTGCACTTCTTGGCAGCCGCCTGATCCTCGCTCTGCTCAGGGTGTCTGCCTCCTCAACTTTGGTCAGTGCCTCCTCTCTGACCCCTCCAGTATATCGATGAGGGGAGTGGGTGTGGGTTCAGCCAGGTCACATGACTCAGCTCATTTGTTTATTTGTCCCAGCTTGCAGGGTGGGTCACATGACTCGGCTTGTTTACTTGTTTGCTTGTGTTGCTTTTGTACCCATATATATATATGGGTCCTTTCTCCTTCTTTTTCCTCACCTCCACCCCTTGATCGTAATGTGAACTATTACTCACTACTACAATCCTCTCAACTGTACCTGCTGGTTGATGCCTCTGGATGAGTATTGTCCTTACTGTAGTGCGGTCTGTAACGCCATACTGACAGACTTTGAGGCTGATGTTGGGGAGTGGGTGGTGGCCAGAAAACCCAGTGAGCCTGACCCTGCACCTTTCTTACCCTGGGCTGACATCCCGGCAGCCAAGAAGGAGCTTGTAGAGGAGGCCAAGCACCAGGCTGCCATAGCTGAGTTCTTTGAGGAGGGGTGCGCGCCACCCCAATTCCAGTTCCTGGGTCCCCCAACCCCTTCTTGGTTCAGGGGCCTGCCGCCCTTTCCAACTTCCTGGCTGACCTAGGACCTGAGCTACCAGCTTGGAGCAGCAGTCCATCATCAGATGGCACTCAGTGGAAGGGCACTGACAGGGTGGCGAAGGGCAAGGGGGAAGGTGAGCGGTTTGCACCCTTACAGTCGTTCATGTAGAAAGAATTAGGGAATATTATATATTATCCTTGTGATCATGACAGAACTCATAAGTGGCAGGGCTTAGTCAACCTCTCCGGTCTGAGCAGGTTTGCCCCTCATTGTTGATTAGGGTCCACAGGGCTTCCTTTAGTCCCTGGGACACCTCTCCTTCCCACTCCCCCCATCCCTTGGCTTTGTAGCTGTTGGTCTCTCCTACTAGTGACAGGGAGCTTAAACTGGCATCCAACACTGTAGTCTCGGGGCTGGGGTCATATATCCTACCAGGACATGAAGTCCATTACTGTCACTACCAAAGGAGCAATGAGCTCATACATCTCCTCCATGTCAATGGATAGCAACCATCCCCAGTAGTGGCTGGGTGCTATCTGCCGGAGATGCTTGGTCTCCTTCCATATGTGGTGTCATATTTCCTCCTTTGACATCCAGTCTGGGTTTTCATTTATTGGTGTGGGCTTACCCACTCAACAGTTTACCTTTGTCGCCTTGATGACAGTGTCCACAGTGAAACCTACTAGGTTCCCCACAATGTACATTTTGGTACACATAATAGCACCCCTCGTTTTTGGTGTGCTGCTGTGGCACCAGGTTAGGAGACCCCTCTTCAGGTCCAGATACTCCCTGTCATCTACCCAGTTCCATTTGTCTCATTCATGTTTTGGGATATAGTCTAGGACTACCCTGGGCATCAGCCATTGAGAGTACCTCCTGGATTCCATGATCAAGCTGCATAACATGCAGTCAGCCCACTGGCCATCTGTCATGAGTGTTTTGTTCATGTCTGCCTTTAGCCCCCTTTTTCCATGTCCAATAGGTCAGTAGGGGTTGTGGTTGGGTGCCATGTCTTGCTGAGTTCTCCTCGTCTGCTTGTTGGGGGAATCCCTGATTCCCTAGAGACCTCTCATGTGGTGGGTTCCTTCTTATACCTTGATGATGATTGTTTGCACCCCTTTGTTCTTGAGTCACCCAGAGGCTGCTGTCCTGGCATTGGTGCTTTGGGCTCCCTCCATTGCAAGTCATTGAGCAAGTCATGTTTGTCAGCAAACTTTGGTGCCAGTTCCAGGGTGTCCTTGACCAGGTCATAGCCCTGCCACCTCATTTGGTACAGCAGTTCATCCCCCTGCCACTCCCATCCTACAATGTGATCCACTTCATACTCCTCCTGGCCTTCCTCAGTAACCATGGGGGGAGGCCTGGGTTGTCATCTACCAAAGGCCTCATCTCTGGTGTATGGGGCCAGGAGGTTATTATGGAAAACGTCGTGGACCTTCATGGTACTGGGTAGTCCCACTTGGTATGTGTGTGACAATATCTTCTCTGTTATGGTGAAAGGCCCAGCCTTCTTGTTGTCCAGTTTCTTGCTCAGTCTTCTGGTCTTGACATTCACCAAGAGTAACCCTACTTGGTCCCCTACCTTGGATTCCCTTCCCAGGGGAGACACTTCCCTATTCAGTTCCATGGAGGCTCTTGCTTCATCCCAAATGTCCTCCATTGTTCTACTTAGTCTGCTTGTGCCTGGTACCTCCTTTTGAGGATCCTCAACTGATGGTAGTTCCCAAGCCAGTCTCATACCATACACAGTTTCAAAGGCCGACATTCCAGTTGCAGTGTTTTGGTGGTTATTGTGGCAGAATTCTGCTAACAGTAACCAGTTCCCCCAATCATCTTACCAGTAGTTGCAGAAGGTTCGCAGATAACCTTCCACCCATTGGTTTGTCCTTTTGGACAGTCCATCTGTTTCTGGGTGAAAGGTCATGGAGAATTGGGGTTTGATCCCCAGCTTCCCATAAAGTGCCTTTAAGAACCGGCTGTTGAAGGTCGTTCCCCTGTCTGAGACAGTGGTTCGTGGCAGGCCGTGCAAATGCCACACCTCCTTGAGAAATATCCCAGCTAGCTCCTCAGCGTTTGTTGATTCCTGGCATGGTATGAAGTGTGCCTGCCTGGAGAATCAATCCATTACTGTTAAGATACTATTGAAGCTGCCTGACACTGGTAAATTCCCAATGAAGTTGTAGTAGGCTATATCTTCCCATGGCTGTTCCAGTAACAGGAGCGGCTTCAGCAGGACTGTTGTTTTATGACCCTTGCTTTTTTGGAATGCCTCGCATGTCTCCACATATCAGTTTACTTGGGCTTTCATTCCAGGCCAATAATACTGATGGGATAGTAATTCCAGGGTCCTTGCTTGTGCCTGATGTCCGGCTACTGGTGAATCGTGGTGGGATTCCAGCAGGGTTAGCCAGATGTCCTTATCTTCTGGGACATAAATCTGGTCATTGTACCAGAGCAATTCTTTTTCCCATGAATACCTTGTGAACTGCTTCCTCACAGACGGAGGCAATTCATCCTTTCTTCGTGTACTATCAATAAGGGCAGACAAGGACTTGTCCTCACCCTGACCTTCTTTGATTTCTTGTGTTATTCCAGGGCGACTTCAGCTTGGAAGCCTATGAATTTGTCAGTCAGAATCACAACCTGGGGCTGGTTTGGTATGTCATTGTGGTTGTGTCTCCTTGACAGGGCATCTGGTTTATTGGACATCTTTCCTGGGCAGTATACAATCTGAAAGTTAAAGGATGATAGAATCACATGCCACCTTGCATGACATCAGTTCCATATATGCACCTTATCCCAGAATTGGAGGTTACAGTGATCTGTATATACTGTTACTGGGATCTTGGTACCTTCTAGGAACAGCCTCCAGTGTTCCAAGGAGTGAATAATCACAAGTAACTCCTTGTTGTGTGTATTGTAGTTTCTCTGGGGCGGACTGAAGCTTTCCGACAGGAAGGCAATATGGTGTACACGTCCATCTGTCCCTTTCTGGCTAAGAACTGCCCCCAGTGCCACTCTGGAGGTGTCTGTTTCTGAGATGTATGCCTCCTTTGGGTTCGGATGTATCAGGACCGGTTCCTTAGATATCTCTGCTTTGATACCCTTGAAGGTGGCACTCTCTGCCAGACTCCAGTTCCACATGATGTTTTTCTGTGTTAACTCTGTAAGGGGCTTCGCTATAGAGCTGAAGTCGTGTACAAACCTTAGGTAGAAGTTCATGAACCCCAGGAACAACTGGAGCTGCTTAACTGTTGTTGGTGGCTTCCAGTCTGCAACTGCTTTTACTTTATCCTTCTCCATGGATATTCCAGTCAGCGATATCACTATCCCGATAAAACTTGTCATTTTTACATGGAAGTGGCACTTGTGGGGTTCAAGGAAGAGGTGGTTTTCTTGTAACTGGTGTAATACTTCCTGGACTTTGTCGTGACCCATTTAATAATGATGGGTCACAACTGGATTCGAACCGACGACCTTTACCTAATCGATCATGTGAGGGGGGGGAGCGTCTCATACCTTACAACACTCCCCCTCCCCCCCCGGTCACATGACCTCAGACCTAGCACAGCACTGAGGTGAAGCCTCTTTTAACATTGAGTGCCACCCTGGCTTAGGTAATATAACATATGAAGACTGACAGAGGATTATTAGACGGACTATTAGATAACCTGTGCTGATGGACTATTATTAAAACTACTGTGATTGGCACATACAACCAAATGACTAGGTGTATCCTCAAGATAGATGACTAGGCTGCTTTCCAGAGCAGTATATATAGAGTGACAGCAAGCCTGAGTAGTCCTCAGCTTGCTTGTCTTGACACCCCATCTTCCCTCATACTTAGAACTCTTAACTGAGCTTTTACTTATGTCATCCACCAAATAGGGAAATACCCATCACAACAGCTCCTCTGGGAAGTACCCAGCAGTATTGCATAAGCGTGCAAATAAGAAGTGACCAAAAGAATGGAGGGTCGTGACAGACTTGATCAGTATGCTTCTCTTCATTGTGGGAGTATATTAGTATATCATCCATATATACTATGACATAGTTGTCAATAATGTTGTGAAGAATCTTGTTCATAAATCTTTAAGGTAGCTGGTCTGTTCTTGACCCTGAAGGGCATGACCAAGTACTCAAAGAGGCCTTCTTTCATTCTAAAGGCAGTCTTCCATTCATCACCTTCCTTTATCCATATGTTGTTGAAACCCCAACGGATGTCCATCTTCATCAAGATCTTGGCATCCTTTAATTTCTCTATTAGATCCATGTCATGACCTGTCATGACCCAATCTTCATGACCCCACCATCGTGATAGTCACATGCAGAAACCGTCAAACAGATGATAGGTAACACATCAATAGTCACATGACACTACCTTATGCAACAATCAACAAAGGTCACCTGATATTAGTTTACGTGACACATCTTACGGAACGATCAACAAAGGGGCACGTGACATTAGCTTATGTAACTGCCAACAGCTTACGCAACTGCCAACAGCAAGTTTTCTCTCATAGCGTTGCTGTTGGCAGTTGGCAGTCAGTCAGCAGAACATGTGACCTTCGGACCCCACGCGGCTCCTATAAGATTCGGAGCCACAACAAACTAGTTGACTTACACGTGATCAGTAAACAAACACACGTGACACTCCGAGGCTGCCCAATGGTGCCTCAACGCCACACATGACCAACTGCAGATTGTGCAGCCATGAGATGACTTAATGGGAGTACATATATATAAGAGGAGGTAAGGCTACCTGAGGCCCTCAGATTGCTTTACCTTGTCCACCACCAGACTCAACTAGTATACCATCCAGTAACTAACTAGAACCATATCAATATCAGAACTATAACCATATAAACACACAGCCACTACATAAGGAAAGAAAAGTACCACGAAAGACGAAAGATGGGTCTTGACAATCCACCTGTATTGGCATGGGGAACTGGTCTGGCCTGGTTATTGCATTGATCTTCCAGTAATCCACTACTAGTCTTAGCTCTCTGTTGCCTTGTTAACATAGAAGCAGGGGGATGCCAGAGGGGAAGAGCTAGGTCTGATCTTGCCATTATGCAGTTTTTGTCCAGGTACTCTTTTAGGGCTCTGGATTCTGCAGGGGATATTGGGTATGTCTTACTGGGTTTTGGTAGTTCAGCTTCTTTTTCGAACTCTATTGCACAGTCAAATGATCTGTGGGGGGGGGGGTAGTTTGTCGTGAGCCATCCAATTAATGCCTCACCAACTGCGACTCGAACCAACGACCTTTACCTAATCAGTCACATGACCCAGTACTGTACAGACCTTTACACCTTATGTTCTGTGCCGTACCGTACTGGCACTTAACGATGCTTACTAAGCAGTCATTAAGCGCCCAGTAGTACGGTACAGAACTTCACTCCTAACGTTCTGTACTGTACTGTACCAGGCGCTAAAGGATGCTGACTAAAGCACACGTGACTAATGACCTCGCGCGCGGCACCTTATAACATTGGGTGCCGTGCATATACCTTACATAAACATTCCTTATTGACTTTCTTTTGCTCCAAGTCATGTACTATGACTCTTACGCTCTTTCTAGTTGCTGGATATGACTCATACCTGTACGACTCCTCTTATGACTCACATACATGTATGACTCGACTGTATCTAGATAGTATATATGCAGCGGAAAGCAAGCCTGAGGATCTCAGCTTGCTTTACCTCGTCATCTCACCTCTTGGGAGACACCTAAG
>WSTK01000404.1:0-29346 GCA_019616945.1 Ceratobasidium sp. 414
AAAACGACTTAAGTAAGAGGGTTGCTAACCCCTTAGTGCGAAGGTAAAGTGGGACAAGGCGAAAACAAGCTGGGGTTACCAGGCTTGCTCTCTGCTCTCTATTGTCACGACCTGTCAGGACGCGGAGTGGAACGAATATATCCGGCGAAGGTGGAGACGTGGTCGATCACGTGCCCTTGTTTACCGGTGGCAAACCAAGGTGGACGTGTGCGCGTTCGTGATCTTCGAGTGGCGAGGATGCCACGAGATACGGCGACTTGTCGGGAAAGAAGTAGTGTGTCGAAGGAGGGAGGTTTGGGATGCGTAGGCGACTAAAGTCCCTAGAACCCCTAACGAGTAAAGGGGGGTTCGGGAGAGAGCGAAGGCGAGGTGGCGAGCTTCCAGAGTGAAGTCCTGAGAGGGACTCTAAGCGGTAGAGGCGACAAGGTGAAGCAAGCTGGAGTACCCAGGCTTGCACACCGCTGTATTTATACTACGTACATGAAGGCGAGTCATACAGCGTGAATGGCGGAGGCTGCGCATCGGCATGAGACACGCGTACACCTGAGTCAGACTGCGCAGCCGAGGCTAACGCGTACACCGAGTCATAGTCCAAGAAGCCGAGAAGGCACACGCGGCCTAAAGCCGGTGGCGAGGAGACCGAGCCACGAGAAAAAGTTGGGGGTGAGTACACGAACTCCCGACATCTATATACTACGCAGATACAGGTGAGTCATCTACATACGATAGTCAACCGCCATTCCAAGGCGAGTCAACCAGACGAGTCACGTGTACATGTGTGAGTCAACCGCCATTCCCAGGTCGGTTAACTGCTGAGCACTGCCGAGCCACGAGACGAAAAGGGCCAGAGGCGCCCAAGAGCAAGAAGCAAGGCAAAAGTTGGGGGCTGTACGACAGCTCACAACAACTACGCATCAGCAAGCCAAACAAGGTGTCGCACCATACGAGTACATGCGCATAGATGATAGCAACAAACCCGAGCGCATTTTATGGCTCCAGGCGCTCGGCAACTTACATAGCTTCTTAGCACTACAGAACGACTGCAGAGATTTATCGGCCTGGTTCAGCCCATCATGGGAGAACCTCGCCGACATTTATACCATGCCACTCGGTTAGGGGGAGTGTTGAACCCGACCGAGTAAATAACGCATATACTCCGTCTTTTTCTCCTATCTGTCTCCGTCCGCTTCGCTTTCATCCCCGTTTGTACTTAGATGCGTTTACACCTTAGATACCGTCCGTAGAAACTCCGTACTCGTTTGTATATAACTTGAATGAAACAGTCGGCTGTCTATCAGCGACTTTTGACTTGCAACTTTTATCTCTTTTATCAGGCCTTTACTGAGCTCATACGCCTTTATTCACTGCGTTATTTACATATTGGAACCATTTGTTTCAACATCCTCATGCTCTCGACAGAGCCGGGTCTACACCAGGGCCGAGAATGGTGCTAGTGCGGTGGGTAGATATATAGACGGGTGTTAATACATGAGGGCACAGCTAGCTGACTGAGTTAGCCGTTCCGGGGAGGATGGAGCACGGCCGCAACGCCAGCGTACCAAGCGTGGCCGGCACCCTCATACAGTACATGAGTACTATTAGCGTTTCGGGGTAAGGGACAGACAGAGTCGGCAGGCCATGGTGTAATGTCTATGTGTGGAGGGCGGAGGACAAAGGTACTCGCAGTCGGGAGGCTCGTCGAGGCAGGGAACAAGAAATCGCGCCTAGCCATGCTGAGTGATAGAGGAACCCTAAGCGCCTGACTGTCACTGTGGCTGCGCACTTATTATAAGATGGAATTAGACTTCCCTTTCACGCCGAAATATGGTGGAAATATGTACAGCCAATCGATTTCGGTGCAGCACAACGGCATATTAGATACAATACCTGTGAAATGACCAAGATCCATGATATGGAAGAATGGCCAAATTACTCCATTTACGCCAGATAGATTTTACTGGTCACTTGTAGGAATAAGATAACCTCTATATAACCGCCATGAGTCTATATACTAAATGTTTCAACCCCCTATGCTAGATGCTTTTGCGGTACGCGCCGTGGTAATGCACCACAGTCAGCGCTCAAACTTGACCTTGGGATAAACTTTGATATCTAAAGGGTTCCCAGCTTGCGCAATGTTTCCCATATCCTCTAAAGCAGTGCGGTGCTCGACCTAACAAATACTCGGCAAATTAAAGGTTTTATGTACCAAGATGCATTATTTGTGCCTCGAATATGGTACCCCGAAGTCGAGCGATCATCGTAACAGTTATGTATTGTCCTCTCCTCTTCGCGCCCTGGCTCTCGTTTTCTGAGTCTGGATCGCCCGCCGATCAGGAAGTCATGTTATATTCTGATCATCGTTCACTCATCGTCAGCCTCCCGCTGTTGGAGCCCAGCCCTGCTACGGTGGGACAGCAGCGGCGGCCCTCCAGCTTGGAAAGTATCTAGGACCACGGTTCTTGAGCCTCTAGTATGCTCACTCGTGGTGCCGTGACACCTTTACCCCAATTCTATATTGCCACAACGGTGAACTCGTTCCCAGATCGGCAGGTGCCGGGCATTCCGCCTGCCATCCTTGTCACTTTTGTCAGCGCTTCGATCTGTAAGTTTTCTCAGCACGACAATAGACCTTCAGCGCACTAATTACTGAGTGCGTGGGGTGCACATGGCTGATACCGGTGGACAGAAGGGCGGTTAGCATCACGAAATTGGGGTATGGCAGGGACGGAATATAAGGACATATAGCCTGCATATATGCGCATATATGTCGTCCCTGGTATGCGGTTTCAGCATTCAGGCATATAGATTTGCATTCAGGCATGTAGATTTACAATCAGGCATACCCCGGTTTCGTGATGAGATTGTCTGAAATGTATATAATTGGGGTGGAATGCATATCGATTCTTCAGTAGGTCAGCTCTCCGCGTTCGCAGCCCATAGTCCAAACCCTCACACACTTTGTACACAGTTTATACAGTGATGGCTTGATATTATTGCTTGCTTCCCGGTTTCTGTGTTGGGTTGGACTTGAGTGTCATTTCGCCGTTGCGCGGCCACTAAGTAGACGAGCTGAGGTCCATTTGACAGCGATACAGGAGCAATCTGCGATAAGTGAGTATACATATGGCCAAGGCCGACCAAGTGGTGCTGAAATTGAGCAAGGTGGACTGCGAGCCGTCATTCCTGACCAGTTGGGCGATCTGTAGATAGAAATACGCGTGACCCTGAACCTAGCGAGCCGAACCCAGATGTTACTTAGGGCACTAAATCACACCGCCATGTGAGGATTTACACACACATGTGGCCATGGCTCCCACATGCACGTATGCCCGCAATGCTGTTAAACTAAAGCGACCCGGGCTTACGCGACTTCGTATTGCCGGAGTTTAATTTACCGAAGCCATGGTTCTGAACAGAAGCGGTGTTTTTCTAATCCGAGTCCGAGAGGCGTTGGTCGCCTGCTGATAGCAAGGATTAATCTACTATTAATATCGATTTGGCAAATGATGTGCTAACTTGAAGGTCTGAAACCTAGCGAGGGCAACTTCCTGGTAATTCCGCTGAAGCGGCTCTCTGTAGACAACCAATTGCCCGAAATTTAGGTATTAATGTTGCTGAGGGTTTAAATGGGTGGATACTCTGGTAAATTTCTTGCGTAAGCGGTGAAGCCACTACCTTGTAAGCTACCACGTGCCAAGGCACGAAGAGTCTGTACAGGTAGCTGCCTTATTAATGTATTTTAAACCGGGGTGAGGCATGCCCACGCCACCACACGTGACCATGGTGGAGTCGCTTTATCATTAGCACAGTACGTCCAGCGACCATCAATGGTGTTCTAAGCGCTCAAGATCATCCGAGATCTAGCTTCATTTAACTTGACAATAGACCGCCAAGTCAGTACTCACCGAGCGCATGGAACGCACATGGCCAGCGATGCAGACAAAGGCACGACCTAGGCCGTAGGTATAAAATCGAGGCGAAATGCGAGTCTTATTTCTTCAGTAGCTCAGCTCCTATCGTTCAGAGCTCACAGTACACACCTCTCACACGCTTAGTACTACACACTCGGCACTCATGGACTCCTCCGCGACCTACTCCTACTCCTACTCCCCCGAGGTTGAGCAGCCTGTCAACCGGGACCAATCGAGTGGTGGTCCCAACTACTGCGTCATCGCGTAGTTAGATTCGTTCACGTTTTCGTTCGATTCGCGCTCTCCATTCGTATTATTATTTGCTTGTGGTTTCATTAGATTTAAGGATGGATGTAGTGTTGTTGTACCGAGATTGTACCAGGTTGGTCGGAAATATCAGAGACGTGAGCCAGATAAATTCGTTCAGCGTGTGTTAAAGTACTTGCCAAGGCCCGATTTTTTAATTTATTTTTCGGCGACTCGGGGGTCGTCCTAGAATTTGTAAATCACGTCAAATCGCGCCCATGTATATCCCGCTAGGCCTGCCCCACAGCGTGAGCACAAACAAGGTAGTATAGGTATCGCGCATGTAAATATAACTTGAAAATATACTGCTTTTCGGCCGTGCGTTGTGGCCGGCGGAAATGCACCGGTAGTATTGATCAAGGGAACAGCCGACACGGTGCACCAGTCACGTGGCTCGCGCGACGACGCGACACTGATATTTTCGTGAATTAAGCACAGCCGGCTTTATTGTGGCGGCGGGAGTGGAGAGAAAGGAAGTATTGCAGCTATGGATTGAACAGAGGTGTCCGACCGGCAGCCCCACACTATACTCTAGGTGAGTGGCGTTCCCACTATATCTGCATATACTCTCTGGGGACTACCCAATAGTTCTTTAGGCGAGCTCCAAGAACTAAAATTTCTTAATGAGGTTATCACAAGTCGTAGGAAGCGCTCATTCTACGATTCCAGCGAGATATCCACCAACGGTACGATTTGACGTGATTTGCAGGTTCTAGGACGACCCCCGAGTCGCCGAAAAATAAATTAAAAAATCGGGCCTTGGCAAGTACTTCAACCCACGCTGAACGAATTTATCTGGCTCACGTCTTTGATATTTCCGACCAATCTGGTACAATCTCGGTACAACAACACTACATCCATCCTTAAATCTAATGAAACCACAAGCAAATAATAATACGAATGGAGAGCGCGAATCGAACGAAAACGTGAACGAATCTAACTACGCGATGACGCAGTAGTTGGGACCACCACTCGATTGGTCCTGGTTGACAGGCTGCTCAACCTCGGGGGAGTAGGAGTAGGAGTAGGAGTAGGTCGCGGAGGAGTCCATGAGTGCCGAGTGTGTAGTAATAAGCGTGTGAGAGGTGTGTACTGTGAGCTCTGAACGATAGGAGCTGAGCTACTGAAGAAATAAGACTCGCATTTCGCCTCAATTTTATACCTACGGCCTAGGTCGTGCCTTTGTCTGCATCGCTGGCCATGTGCGTTCCATGCGCTCGGTGAGTACTAAGTTGATGGTTTATTGTCAGGTTAAATGGAGCTAGATCTCGGATGATCTTGAGCGCTTAGAACACCATTGATGGTCGCTGGACACACTGTGCTAATGATAGAGCGACTCCACCATGGTCACGTGTGGTGGCGTAGGCACGCCTCACCCTGATTTAGAATCTGTATGATCATCATATGTATCAACAACTGTCAATCCGCTGCGCTTTCTCAGGCGCGTAGCTACCCAGATCCTGCTCCTAGGCACTGAAACGAGCTGGTGTATTATGCCACATTTTACGTCAACCGTTTGACCAGCGGCAAAGGCCGGTTCCTATTCCCCAAACTTGCAACGCCGCTTGACGAGGGTGGATGTATGCGTTACACACTCGCATATGAAACTGACCGGGTCTTGAGGACATGTTGTAGAGTTGTTGATGTGGCCAGCTCGCCCCCGTGAGCAGAGATCAGATGAACTTCTTTGCAGCAATCGGAGCTGGAAATAACTGAATCTCAGGGGGTCATGCAAACTATTCCAAACAAGTCTCTTCTGGCTAGACTCAACAGTCTGCCGCCCAAACTATCGATTCTTTAGATACATTCAATGCTTCTGGCAAAAACATCTTTGGGGAAGTCACAATATGTCTAAGCACGTCTATTTTCGATCAATGGGGGCGTTGTCGACAGTCATGGATTCTGTTCGGGTGCCTGTTTGAGCCATAGTCTATCATATTGACGGGCGAAATCCTAGGTAGCTTCGAAGGTGGCGGCATATCGCCAATTCAAACTTAATACGACGAGAACCAGAGAGACACGTTTGCGCAAGCCGCCCTTGAGGAGAGACTCTCAGATAGCGTAAACCCATAGCATGTGCACCTCACTTTATGTCGCAAATTACGCTCAGTATTACGATACAACTGGTTCTAGATATCTATTTCGCTCCTAATCCGTAAGAACGTTGCTCGGGCTTTATCACGCCGACGGGGACCTCCATTACTAGTCCGGTTGTGTTTAATGTTTGTGGCGCGGCTAAAGCAACTAGCACGGCGACTTCCCCTCCACTCCGTAGTTCTTTCGACCTCATATATGGGCAGTGGCTTGCAGCGTAGGGAGACTCACACCAATCAACAGCTTTCCATTTCCCCATACTCAAAATCTATGTCGACGCCGTTGACTTCCCCTCCGTCTCTACCTACCCCAATGTTGGTGTGGTTGGGGGATCTGATGAGATCGAAACGCCCAATGTTGCGGCCAAAACCCCATGAGTCGTGTCACTCGTACGTCCTGCGCTGGGTGAACATGCGGGGTATTCGTTTAGAATGGGACGTTTTGTACAATCCGACCCATCCTCAGGAACCCATCCTGTGTTGTCCTGTCCGTGAGTCGTATATTGTGCCGCCGTCGTAGACAACTTACAGTCAGCAGTCAACGGGACGCGACTTGTGGGTCACGTAGGAAGGGCGACTACGAAAGTCGAGGCCATGGACGCTGCCTGTCAGGTCATGGTAGAAGCGAAGATATGTGTAAGCCGTGCATCGTTTACATAGGTTCTTGTACTTACACATCAGGTCTCGTCGATGGTGGATCAACAGCGGGTGGACGAATAGTGGGCACCGTTGCCTGCTAGATTTTGATACGCTATCAGCTTCTTCGTGAAACAACATGTGTCGGGATAACCTAGAATAGAAAGTTGACCACATTGAGCTCGTACCTAATCATGAACAGTTGGCACGACTATAACACGGACGAACGTCGGTTTGTGCCTTGTCAGCGGCAAGAATGTCTGTTTCACTAGAAAACGATGAAGCTGAACCTGGGACCGAACCTGCGCATTCCTTGAGTGAGGGGCGGGGCTTCGAGGTGCAGACAGACACGACTTACGACTTGAAAATCGAATTATTTGGTCGGGGGGTGTTCGTTAGGTTTTTGGCTAGCATTCAGAGGTACCGGAGGTGGCAACGTCGTGTTGTTTTCAACCTGGTGCCCAACCCGGAATGGTCGGCGACTACCAGAGCTCGTTAAAAAGTGATCAACGGTGCTGAGAATCGGGAAGTTCGTATGGGAACCTGACTCGTGGCAAAGTTGGCAGCGCTGCGTGGGATATCCCAAACGCTGTCACTCAAAGTTCCCTTGAGAGGGCGAACGGTTGGACGAGAGGACGGTACGGCGACTTGGCAGTCGGATGTGGTCACAAGGTGGGGGTACGTGGCGAGCTTCCAAACCAACACGAAGTGGGTGTGGGAGGCATGTGAGCTAGCCAAAAAGTGATTCTCCCATTGCACGACTCACAGGTACACCGACTTGACACCCAGGCAACAGAATCTGCGAGCGCTGGTCTGAAAAGCGGCGGTACATTACGATCGACAGGCATAACGAACACAGCAGATGGGGAGTGAGTAAACCACCTATGGTCGCTCCTGGCCCTTGAATCAACCATAGCAACACTGGAGTGGGTTGTGCGTGACGAGACACGTCAGCCAGCCACTGTATCACGAGGAGCCGGCTAAAAGAGTCGAGTGAGCCGAGACACCTTGAACGCAGTACCGAAGGGCAGAAATACATACACAGCGTAGGTTGGGTAGGTTCTTGGGTGAGCAACAGCGAGGGGTGCGCGGGTTAGGGACGGCGCTAACTCTGCTTATGCGCAACTTGAAGGAACAGGAGCGAGCGCGGCGGACCTGAGTCTATTGGTATGTTTGTACGAAGGTCGGACGACATTGTACGCAGGAGGGTCGGTGTGGAGTGGCGGGCCAATGAGCAGGGGTGGTGTCTGAAAGCTGGGTTGCCGGGCCGATGCGGGCTCGAAGGATCTGCAGTGTGAGATTCGTCAGCCAAGCCACAACAGTTAGCAACGTACAGGTCGACGCAACAGCTCGCCTGTCTGGTAGAAGGGCAACGTGGGGCACCCCCCGACCCCAAGCGCGGTCCTTGGCTCTAGGTGCGAACCCGTGGGAAGATCGCCATGCTACCCTGGCGCTGCGCTCGAGACCCAATGAGTTGAAACGTAAATGTCACCACACCCCTTTTGTCTTGCGGACAAACATATCGGAACGGGTTCGGATGACCTAATACAAGGTGCTGCCGGACATGCCCGCAATCGGATGTTTACCGGCTGGATCATAGGTCGGTGCGTCCACACCCCGATTACCCGCATCCGGGTCACCGCGTGAGGGTTGGGGTATGAGCACCATGAGCGGGCTGGCTGCCCGTGGTCTGTACCTCGTGTCGGGCATAGCCCGGTCGTATCGAGTCAGCACAGTATTTACATTCGGAAATCAAACTCAGGGGGGCACACCATGTTTTGCGACCCTGGATCAGCTTCACGTGGGAGACCAGATAGGTACGTACACAAAGCCAAGCTCAGGCATGTATGAAAATAAGCTTTATATAAGATACAGAAGCAAGACGTTGCCGGCCTGTTGACGACGGGTCCCAGGGTTATTAGAGCCGTGCAGAAAAGCTGGAAAGTGCAGTGTTTCAAAGGACTCGAGCAAAAGATGTGCCTTGGCAGACACGATGGGCCACGAGTCAGTAAATACAGACGCAGTACAAGTTCGAGACTCGGAGAATTTCGCCTGTCGGACATGTGTCCAGAAGTGGTTAGAGTTTAATTGTTTCTGCCCATAGAGAATCATGTGTCGTTACTAAAAACGTCGAGCAAGGGATGTGGAACACTAGATATCTCGGCGAGCCGTGACTATCGAGTGTCCTTCCCAACAACCCGACGCGTCCCGTGTTCGTACGCTTAGCAAGCACTCTAGAAACCTTGTCTCAGAGGTTCGCCAGTAATTTAAAGAACGTTTTCCATTGGCCACTTTGGAATATTCGATCGAATTGCTGGCGTTTGGGTGGTAAAATTTGATTGATTGCAACCAAGCCTAATGACTCAACCGTTCTAGGCACGTGATACATTCCCTCGGTCCCGGCTGACCCCCTGGACATGATGGGGTCTGACCAATGAGCAAGCTTTGCTCGGTACTAGTGAGAACGTACCGTTCAACACCCATACTGCCTTCTGCGCCAACGGCAACGAAGTGTAACATGACACGGTTAATAAGTGTAAGTGGGCATGGGTTACGGAGCCTGCGGAGGGACCCATGCGATTCTGGGTCGACGTGCAAGCGCCGACGGGAGAGACATACCGAGCACGTGACGCCCCGCGCAGCTGTGCTCGTCGTCCAACACCCATCGCCGACTCGCACTCGCCTCGCTCCCCTCGGCCTATTTTTTCCCACCCACCCTCCATATCATGGCCTGTAGCCAGATCCGGCCCACCGGCCCGCGAGCCCTTCCTCGCGTCCCGGCGCCCCGGTCCTTCACCCACCGCCGCTTCGCGGCGTCGGGTCTCCCACTCTACACCGGACTATGGCTACCACCCATGTACGATACATACACCTGCATATACATACATGTCGAGACCGCGTACGCATAAGTCTCGACACCGACCACCAGCGCGTACCCAGACCCAGAATTCAATTTACAAGCAATTATGTACCAAGTACTGTGAAGAGTTAAGAAATTGAGCTAAATATGGAGCCAGAGGGGGCTCACAGTAAGCTTAACTGCTGCTCAGCTCGTACCTCAACCCTAGTTGCTATCAAGTTACTCAAACATCAATTAAGTGTCAGTCAAACTACCGTGAATGCCCCTAATGTCCGAGGCTCTGGAAGTTCAAGCGCCCTCCCAGAGCCTGGCGCGTTCGCAGATGAAGCTATGCGTATTCAAAACACAATGTATATCACAGATCAACCACGAATCGACAACACGAATCCCAACACAACCTGATATTACAAAACACGACTTTCTTTCAGTCTAACAAAAACGTCCAAACGGGAAGATTTATTCTACGGTTCCGCGCCGGCTGGGTATGGTCGATACTGCACTCGACATGCCGTTCACCGATATCCTCCGAGCGCGTTTCAGTGCCAGGTTCGCTGCAGCGGTCGAGGGAGCGCCCCCACCACCAGCGGCAGCGGCGGTTGTTAGTCGTGTTGATGGCGCAATTGGCCGTCCAGTCGTTGTATGCGAGCCTGAAGCAGAGTCAGGGATTGCTAAACAACAACCGAATGGCGTACTCACTCGATTGCGTTGGCGTGGTACTCGGAAGCGCAGCCTTCCGCGAACTACCGCCTTGCCCTCCAGAGGCGCGATTCCTAACCCCAAACTTAGAATGAGCTCCACTGTCAGACGTCAGCAACTCACCTCTTCTTGATCACATCCGTCTTGAGCGACATCGGCCGCGTCACGCCATGCAGTTTCTGGCGCAAGGAACAGATCAGCAACGCATCTCGACAGAGTCCAGAACCCATACTCACATAAAATAATCCGCACGCGTTGCACAGCGGATTGCCCTCTGGATCACGCCTCCACAGCGGCGTCGTCGTAGTCCGGCAGTTTGTACAAACCGTAGGCGTGCTGTCCTCATCCCCACCCGCACCACCGGTACCTGCACCATCCTTAGACCCCGCCTTGCCCTTTTTGGTTGGCGGCAGATAGCCCGCACTCCTGTCCTTTGCCACGCTGCTCGGTCCCGACCCAGTAGCGGACTCACGTTCCTGGCCCTGTGTGATCGGTCGTGGCCCGCCAGCCAGCGGTTCCGGACTCGCAGTCGAGCTGGAAGTGAAGCCAGCTGTCCAGCTGTCACTCGATGGACTAGGACCGTATGGGCCTACTAGGTCGTTTGCGGCCAAGACTTGGGTGGGGTCGACGTGGGTAAAAGGATGTGGCATTGACGAATCCATGCCGCCGGGGCCGTCCATCCCATGCGAAAGTGAATGGTCGATTCCAGAGGGATACAGGGCGCTCATAAAGTAGTGATGATAGTCGAGTGGGCCGTCGGGGCCCATATTGTCGAGCCCTGCATTAACAATAGACATAGTGACGGCATTATATCGTGCCTCGCTCTCCGCAACAGCCGCGCTCGCGGCGACTGATAACACGTGGTTTGGAGAAGCTAGCCCGTGGCTCGAGGACAGTCCATGATTCGACACCAACCCATGGCCCATTGGACCGAAACCGCGATCGCCAAACCCACGATCAGACCCGAGGCCGTGGATGCCCATGCCAGGCGAAGGCAGGGTGTGGCTAGGGGAGCTGGACGCACGTTCGTCCCCCTTGCTCGCTTCGGGCAGATCAAAAAAGTTGTCGATGCCGGGTGGTGCGTGGTGGCTGTATGGCGTCGACGGGTACGAGCTCGTCCCGCTAACGGCCTCGTCGAGTGAACGAACAATGTCGGGCGTCACATCGCCGTACATGGATGCCGTCTGCTGCTAGTTCGAATCAGCGGTGTTGAATGACGTAAAGGCCCAATGACTCACACTCACCATGCTCGGGGCAAGCGGCCTCCCATTATACTGGTGCCTGCCACCAGCGTTCAACCCCGCCAAGTCTGCCCTCGAGACTGTGTGATCAAAGCTCGTCTTGCGAACCCGGCGCGGGAAATACGCATCCTCATTCCGGGCCGCGCCGTCCGCCTGGGGTTGCCCGTAGAGATTGGCATTCGGCATGTACCCCAGCGAATGGTGAAACGCCGGCGGGGGTGCAGGCGGGCTCGAGGCCCGCACGCCCGCAGGACGGATGGGGATGGGGACCGACGTCGAGCTCTTGCTGGGCGACGAGTATGCTTCTTCGATGATGGGCGCGCTGATGCCAACGTCGGACGCTCCACGACCGAGCAAGGCGTGTGAATGGGACTCGTTGGCGTCCAGACGTGGAACCGTGGCGGGGGTTTCCCAAGGGGGGCGCGAACGAGATCTGCTGCCAGCGCGCCAGTCCATAGACATACGCGAGCGCGAGCGTGAGACGGCACGCCAATCCATGGCGTCATCGGGTCTAGGATGGTGCAATCAGAAACCAGGTAGGCACAAGGTGGCAAAACGAGGACCATCGATCATGCAGAATCGCGGTTCAAGCGGGGTATAAATCACTCACTCTGGCTCGACGCCGTTCTGGCCCTCTTCGGCAGCAAAGCCCTGAACCACGACGCGGGTTTTACCCTTGTCTGGCCTCCGCCCACGCTGCTGCTCGCCCTCGCCCTTGACCTCGGGACTCTGGTCCTTCTCTGGCTTCTCCTTCTCCTGCCCGGACTCCTCTCTCGGAGACTCCTCCACCTTGATCGTCTTTTGTTCCGCCACTCCCTCCTTGGGTTTGTCCGCCTCGTTCCGCTTCTTCTTCAACGCCATGGCCATCATCCGCCAGGTCAGGTTCTCCATCCGGTGGGCATGAGGCAGAGTGGCCTTGGTTTTGTGATACATCCTCCAGACCTGGGTCGCCAACGGATCCTCCCCTCTTCCTGTTATAGACTCGCCGTCGGCGCCACTGGGTGTAGGCGAATCCGCAAAGACACTTGGAGACCCGATTGGCGAGACGGCAAACGTCACCGTGGGTCGTCGCGTGGCGGCGGTGGCGGTGCTGCCCGATCCGTTGAGAGATTGGCCGATCGCGGTGGGTCGAGCAGAGAAAAAGTCGTCGGCAAGGATATCGGACAAGATCGAGGGGGAGCGCCTGCCGTTTGACGAGGGACCAGGTTGGTCCTTGGGTTTGGTGGGCAGATCTGGCGGAGACGGTCTACCTAGAGAGGGTGGAGAGACTGATGAGGTTGATGAAGATACATGGCCAGACGCAAAGGAAGAGAGGGCAGCAGATGTGGAGATGGATGTGGACGTGCCAGGAGAAGTACCTGGTGTGCGGCGCGCGGCGCCGGGCGAAATTGCCGGCATATTCGACTTTTGAGGCTTGACGGCCGGACCAGCCATGTTCGAGGGTGACATCCACAGGGAGGGAGGGAGGTTGGGTCGGATTGGGGGATGGGAGGCGGGCCCGGTGCCCGACAGGCTTCCAAAACTAGGCGCAAAATGAGCAGGTGGCCAGCCAGGGGCCACACCGGCACGCGCGGCGACCTCGTAGGGAAGTGGGCCATAGGGAGTCATGATGGAACCAAATCCAGGACCGGGCATCCCCATACCGAGCCCGAGATTTTCGAGGGCGGCTTCTTGGACCAGGGACTGGCCTGCGGCCGAGTCGGGATGATATATGGGTTCGGGCAGTGGTTTGGGATCAGGCAACGGGACACCCGGAAGCGCTGATTGTTCGAGAGCAGATTTTCGTTTAGACCTGAGAGCCGGATAGTCGACGGGCGACGCGCCAGAGCCACGCGAAGTGGAGGCGGTCTGCTCAATCTCGCGGTGGTCGAGACGCAGCGGGCTGGACGGCAGGCTCGGGGTGTTGACACGGCTGTTGTGAGATGAGCCGGCGGGAGAGGGGCCGGTCTGGAGTTTGAGCCGCTGAGATTTAGGTTTTGATGCTGGATTGGAGAGCATGTTAGCCTGGAGGCTCGACCACGGCGAAGCCGAATTGGGCTGCATGAGCGCCGCCGCAGCTCGGTGGGCCGCAAGCTGCTGAAGCATCTGGTTTGGGTCGGCCAAGGCCAGTGGGTGACCAGGCGGGAAACTCGGCAGGGTCGCGGGAGTTGAATCCGGGAAGGAGAGAGGCGGGCTGTGGAAGGCACCCATGGCCGAGGGATTGTAGGCGGCGAGGCCCGACAGATCCGCATGGTGAGTGCGAGGCGAGGGGCGGCCAAACGAGTCGCCGAGGCGGGCGGCATCGCCGGACGGAAAGTCGAGGCTGCCCCACGAGGGATTCATTGGGGGCTGTGGCAAACGTGAGCAGCGAAATGGGCGATGGCGAGCGACACACCTTGTCGGCGGGGGGCGAGTGCACAGATGACCTGGCCGAGTCCATCGCAGAGACCAAATGAAGGAGACCTGTGTACCGCACGGTGAATGCATTGCACGCACGCCCAGATCATCCGTCAGCGAGCCTCTCCCCACAGTGAATGCACATACCACACGTCTATGTTGAGTATATGGTCGGCGCCGGAGGAGGGGTGCTCGGCGTTGTGGTGGGCGGCGTGCTCGCAGCGGGAGGCACAGTGTGGTGCTCGCGGGGGCGACGTGCGATTGGTCTGTCCCCGGTCCGACCTCGTCCGAAACAACACGAGCAAACAGCCCGTCTCGCCGCTGATTGCCGCCCGGCGCTCGTCCCAATTAGGCCAGACACAGCGAGAAGATTTCATCGGCGACGGAGGCTTCTCCCCCGCGCTCGGATTTCCCCCGATTTCGCATTTGTCGTTGCTTTCAGCTGCCCCCTCGTTGCGTCGGACGGTCCGCTCTGGACCTCCAACCCAGCACCCGTCAGGGCCACCTCGTTTGCCCCATCACCACGTTGCCTGCCAGCACCCAACAAACCTAAACAATTCTCCGATCCAGCTGGATCTCGCTCCGCCAATTGGCTCACCCTCGCGCATCATTACTTGATCTTCCCATCGCGCTTCCAATCTCCTGTGGCTCTCTTCCGCCCATCTAACTTTATGCGGTGTCAAACACCGGATTATCCCCGAGTTGAGCGGATCTTAGCTCTGTTCGACAACCATGACGCCAGCGGCCACACAATCAAGCTCAATGGTTAATGCTAATCTTGCCGCACCTTCTTCATTTCACGCGTATTGCTGTTTGCGATCCGCCGCTCCATGACACACCCCGATTCCAGTGCCTGCTTCCCTGCTTCCGCTGCAGCTCCGAGTCATTATTCACAGGCCGAGTCGTGTGCCTCGGTATCTGGGCGAGTGGTTGCCTGTGGTTGCGACGCACAACGATACATGCAGTGGCACGTGATTCCCCTGGGTATCAACAAATGCCGCCCGTAGAGTCTAACCACAAACAGGAACTTCGGCCGGTGGGCTCGTCCTTCCCGCGCTTCCCGCGGCATAGCTGCGAGCTCCGCAGTGTTTCGCCTTGCCGCCGATCAACAGGTGATATCATATCGCATGTACATACGCCCCATCTGTGATCTATACATCACACGTGCCAAGTCTCTTGAGTCTTGACTTTGACATAACTGCAATCCTCCGGCCAAATGGAAAGCGCCGATCCTCCCCTGCTCTACGTTGTCCCACCCACGCTAGAGCTCCAAAAGGCGTGCATTGACAACACACGAAAGAACACACTCAGTATCATTCGTCAATGGCTTGACTCCACTGATCCTCGCACATCCAAGGTTCTGTGGCTCGCCGACATTAGTGGCAGCGGCAAGTCCGCCGTCGCCCGGCAGGTCGCATGGGAAGCATCGCGGGATCATCAGCTCTTGTGCTCGTTCTTTTTCCGCAGAGACATCGAGGCCCAGGCAAACACATCCAGAGTCGTTTCGTGTCTCGCTCGCGACCTCGCCAGGCGAGGTGGCGCTATTGCCGCCCAGATCGCCAACGCTGCCAAAAGCATCCAAGGATCAGACTACACCACCTCTTTCAACGCCCAAATCACGACTCCCCTTTGCCAGCACTCCCCGAGCACCCCATGCCTCATCCTCATCGACGCTCTCGACGAATCTGGCTCGCCCGAAGCCCGTGCCGACTTTCTCTCGGCCCTCGTGCACGAAATCCCGCTCCTCCCACCCACCGTCAAGCTCATGCTCACGAGCAAACCCCAGCAGGACATCGACGACGCGCTTAATCAACTAAGCGCGGGGGACCAGTCCGAAGAGACCGAAGTGTACCGCCTCACCTTTGACGTCTACGGCCAAGAGAACCGGCGGGATCTGCAGACATATGTCGGATACATGTTTGACCGTGTCGCGCGGGTCAAGCGCGCAAACGGAATCCCCCTACCGGACATCTGGCCTTCGCTTCCGCAAAAGAAGAGCTTGGTTGCGCACGCCAACGGTCTATTCCTCTGGGTTGCTACCGCGGCAGATTACGTTGCGTGCTCGACTGATCCTCAACGCGCCCTCGAAGAACTCCTCGCGCTTCAGAACCGACCCAATCCCGAAGCGGCCATCGATGCACTTTACAAACACATCCTTCATATTGCCGAAGCTACACCAGGCTTTAACCTCCCAACTTACCACGACGCCGTCGAACTGGTTCTTGCATCACCTAATCCCATCACGGTTGAAGATATTAGCGACACCTTGCGACGCGATGCAGGGCCAACCTTGGCGGCTCTACGGCCCGTCCTTTGTGATCGGCCAGTCGTGCGCATCGCACACCAGTCTTTTCGCGAGTATGTGATGGACGCGCAAAAATGTGAAACCAGATTTTTCATCTCGAGAGGCACACCAAAAATCGATGGTCAATCACCATCGCCATACTTTTCGCCCCAGGTTCGACAAGATTCGTTCGGCGGTACTCTATTCCCCCGGTTTCCCCTCGTAAGCCCCAATCCATCCCTTGGTTTAACGATCGGCTAACCCCGCACCATTAGCCCAGCTTGGCCACCATCGCAAACTATCCTCACGTACAACACGCTGCTCCCGATGTTAGCGACCTAATAGACCCTGCCAGCATATCATCTCACCCTGCAGCGCGCGGAGCATTCGGCGATATTTGGCGCGCGAGGTACCGAGATGGGAAAGAAATCGCGATCAAATCGCTTCGGCTTTATGGCAGCATTGCTGTGTTAGGACGACACAAGTTCGAAAAGGTACATTTCCACTTGATTAAGCCACCATTGGCCTGATCAAACCCCTACACGCAGAATTCGGTCAGAGAGCTTGTCGTATGGTCCAAACTGGATCACCCAAATGTCCTGGGTTTGCTGGGTATATGCGTCTTTGGGGGCGAGATCGGTATGGTATCCGAGTGGATGCCGAATGGGCATGTTACCGAATATGCCATCAAGCATCCCGAGGTGGACAAACTCAAACTGGTGCGCGCACAGCATGGAATGGAGACACCGCTGCTGATCGGACAACATCCGTCTCATTAGATCAACGACATAGCTGCCGGACTTTCCTATTTGCACGACAACGGGATTGTGAGACAGCTTTTCAACCCGTGGTTTCTTTTGTCTGACGTCCTTGAAACCAGGTGCATGGTGATCTCAAGGGGGTGAGTGTCAACTTGGAAGCGGGCCGGCATAACTTCTCCGTTGATACGTGTCAAGGGAAACGTGGTTGTCTCCGCAGATGGAGGCTGTAAGCTCGTCGATTTCGGGCTTGCAAAACTTACCGAAGAGTCCCTTGGGGTATCTACTACATCAACTCAATCTGGCACACCCAGGTGGATGGTGAGCGCTAATACAGCCAAACACTTAAAAATTGCTGAAATATTTTCGTTCAGCCACATGAGCTCATCAATCCAGCAGAAGGCGCAAAAGCAACAATCACCCCATCGACAGATATATATGCGCTGGGCATGGTACGTCTTTGTGGGCCTTCAGCTGGCTAAACTCACACAATGCCGTATTTAGACTATGCTAGTTCGTTTCTAATCTTCTCCATCCGTTACCCTTGCTCACATCTGCTCGAATAGGAAATTCTGACTGGCCACCCACCGTTTATCGAGCTCAAAAACGACTTTCAAGTAATGTTCGCTGTGATTAGAGGCGACCTGCCCCAGCGTCCGTCCACAGAGGAGGCTCCGCAGCTCACTGATCGGGTGTGGGAGCTGATGAATTGGTGCTGGTCGAGGGACCCCAAAATCCGGCCTGCCGCGGCTATCGTGCTTGAGATGTTAAGCCTCATCCCTCGCTGAGGTGAGGCTGTGGGGTTTCCACTCTAATTACATATAGTCTGGCCTACAGCTTGCCACGTACGCATTCATGGGCTAGGGTTCCTGGACAGCATAGGGCAATTCAGTGGAGGATGAGTTGCAGATCAAATATATGCGGCTCGCGGCAACAGCTAGGACTGAAACTCCGATGTATTGGGGTTGGTTCATCGGTGTGCACAATGTGTGAAAAGAATCGTCAGGGGGCTGAGTGAAATGCTTCCTTTGGAGTAACGAGGCTCACGTCAAGTAGTGCCCCCATTTCTTCGAGCTAAAGCGCAACACGAATCTACAAAACTGGAAGAGTGACGAGCAGTTAAGACTGTTCTAGCGCTCGGGCTCGAGGGATATTGACTTGGCTCAGCCCTTGAGGGCGCAGTGGAAGCGCTCCCCCTATCCACATCGGTGCATTCCGCCTCGATCGCTTAAGGACCAAGTCACTGCGGAATATGCAGGGCGTTTCACAGGCTACGTGACCTTCGGATCTAGGGCGTAGGTTGCTTTTAAATAGGGCGAATCTTGTATATCTTGGCGCACCAGCCTAGCTCTTGGCGGCCGCACCAACCGTTTGCCGGGAGATGACACAAGTCAAGCTAGACCCAACCTCATGCTCTGAGGTTCCTCCTCCCACCACCAACCATGAACGCGGTTGCATCCCAGGCACTCGTGAATACATTCTAGCCACTGTCCGCACCTGGATTGGGGATCCCAGCTCGTCTAAAGTCCTGTGGCTTACTGACATCAGCGGGAGCGGTAAATCAGCCACAGCTCGACATATTGCTTGGGAAACAACACACCGCGGACAGCTCTTGTGCTCTTTCTTCTTCCGGCGGGACATTGCGGCACAGTCCAATGCCTCTTCTTTGGTCTCTAACCTGTCTCATCAGCTCACTCGCCTCGGCGAACCCATTGCCTCCACAATCGAAAATGCACGAAAGCTTCATGACCCCGCCCTAATACCGTTGGCAGACGCCTTTCATGCTATGATTACAGCTCCATTATGCCTTCACCCCCCTAAACAACTCGCTCTCATTCTCATAGATGCGCTAGACGAATCTGGCACTCGCGCTGAACGTGCCGAATTTCTCGGCGCAATCACTCGTGAAATGCCCCTACTCCCAGCAACGGTGAAGGTCCTGCTCACGAGCAAGCCGGAGCAAGATATTGAGCAAGCACTCGATAGGCTCAGCTCTGAGACTGGAGAAGAGGGGGACACAGATGGTTATCGACGCCTTACCTTTGATGTCTATGGGGAGGAGAATCGCCAAGACCTAAAGCGCTTCATTCAGCACGCATTCGGGAAGGTGGCCGAGTCAAGACGAGCGAATGGACTGGTCATCCCTGAAGTCTGGCCATCTTTTGCACAACGACAGAGCTTGGTCACTCATGCCAACGGGTTATTCTTGTGGGTGAAGATAGCTGCGGACCATGTGTTGGGTTCGCCGGACCCGCAAGCTGCGTTAGAAGGGCTTCTGGCATTAACAAGCCGACCTAGTCCCGAGGCTGCCGTAGACGCATTGTACGGCTATATTTTGGCATCAGCTGCTGATAGCCCGGGTTTCGCCTTCAAAACCTACTATGATATCCTGGGGCACTTGCTGGTCTCACGGGTCCCCTTGTCTGCTGATAGGATGAGCCGAACAATCGGAAGCGATATCTCTCGAACTATTTGTCCCCTCCAGGCCATGCTCCCCTACGATCCTGTTGTGTGCGTCGCACACCAGTCTTTTCGAGATTACGTACAATGTAGAAAGAAGTGCGAACCACGATTCCTAGCTAGGGAGGTACGTTCCGCAACATCTGCACTCCCGCATCCAGTGTTATACCCTCGATTCCCGCTTGTGAGTCACGGCTCTATTATATTCGTCACGCACATGCTCAGAAATAAGCTTTTTTTTCAGCCTAGACTTGCAACAATCCAAGCTTATCCGCACGCGGAGCATGTCGCCCCTGATGTCGGAGTTCAGCTCGATCCTACCTCAATTTCTCATCACCCCGTCGCGAGGGGCGCATTTGGGGACGTATATCGGGCACGTTATACTGACGGCTTAGAAGTAGCTATCAAATCACTGCGCATATACAACAGCCCCGATGCACCGCGTCACCACGAACTTGAAAAGGTAAAATACTATGTCATCACCCAAGTATTTGTCTGAACCCCGATTTGACACGCGCAGAGCTCTGTGCGCGAGCTTCTGATTTGGTCGAGGCTGGACCATCCCAATGTCCTGGGCCTACTGGGTATATGCGTGTTCGGGGGCGAGATTGGGATGGTTTCTGAGTGGATGCCCAACGACAATGTGAGGGAATATGTCGTCAAACACCCTGACATCAATAGGATAACACTCGTGAGCATGATCCAGACCTGGAGGTGCAGTTGCTCACGTCTCGCATAGATTGCGGATATTGGGGCCGGCCTGAAATATTTGCATTGTCAGCACATCGTAAGCGAATCAACCTTTCACTGTCCGGCGGAATACTTACAGGACGCGTAGGTTCATGGGGACCTGAAAGGGGTATTGACAACGCGCTTATTCGGATAGTTTCCGACCTGCTGATAATGATTTTGTTAGGGCAACGTTATGGTTTCAGCAGCTGGGACATGCAGACTCGCCGACTTTGGTCTCGCTAAACTGTCCGAAGACTCGTTGGGTGTATCGACAACCTCAGCCATTGGAACGGCGCGATGGATGGTGAGAATACAACTACCTGTAAACGTAAAGCGTACTGACCGCACTCAATTCTAACAAGGCCCCAGAGCTTATGGATCCGCATCACAGCAATAAGGCTCCACTCACGTATGCCTCTGACATCTACGCACTCGGAATGGTAGGTTTGATCATTGGTTATGCTCTCCAGTTGTTTAGTTTGAACCCACACTAATCGTGATACTTGCCACACTATAATACTTCAGACGTTCCTAGTAAGTACTTGCTGGCCGGCGCCTCTTCCACTACAAACTGACACGAAATGCAGGAGGTTCTGACGGGCTTGCCTCCGTTCGCCAATTACGAACGGGAGATGAGGGTGCTTGCGGCTGTCGGACACGGCATGATCCCGGGGCGTCCCTCAGTTGATGTGTCCCCAGACTTGAGCGACGCTTTATGGGAATTATTGAAAGATTGCTGGTCTTTTCTCCCCATGAGTCGTCCGACTGCCTCGGACGTTGTGACTAGGATTTCAAGGCTTTCCAATATGCCCACTTCCTTTTGAACCCAAATTATGGTTACCGCTTCCCTCCTGTACGCGTCGGTGTTTTGACCTAATTACCATAACTGGAATGAAATATCCAAACAACATCACGTAAGATTGCAACAGTAAACCAAGGACAAGGGGTTTGCGTTTCTAACACAAGACAGCATGAGTATTACATCATCTGGATAGCATTGATATCAAAATGGCATAGAAAGCAAGGGATATGTTATCATAATTACGATGGCGGCCAGTTCAAAAGGAGATGTTGCATCGTCCAGCCCGGGATCCCCCATAGTTTTTGCCAGTTTTGAGAGAGGGCGTTCGTCGGTAGATATTGTTGAATCCCGTCTTTGGGAACAATGTGAACTTGCCAACTCGCTGGGAAGGTGTCGACTGTGCGAGCAGGACGCAGAGGATTAACATCGCCATAAAGGATAGGATACAGTGGGTCCAGGTATACGTTAGCGGCGCGTTGAGACAAAGCACTGCGGGAGAAAACTTTAGAAGGACTGCAGACGTCTTGAAGTGTCCGAACATACTAGAGTGCAAGCCAAGCGCATAGTGCAGTCAAGAACATAGACAACAGTATCCAGGGGATCGACCAACGTTTGGCCTGAACCTAGGTTGGGGCACTTTAATTGGGATACAGAGTACACACGGACAACTGAACTTACCGCTGATACTACAACCTTTTCTAATTCGCCCTGCCGAGCCGAACGCAGCCGCTCCAGTCGCTCCCGCTCGGCCCTAGCGGCAGCCGATAACTTGACGATTTGATCTGTTTCGGCCTGAACGGCGTCAGCTTGTGGTACATGATGTGAGCTAGGGAGGGAACCGTAAGCGACAATCCGAATAGGGGCAACGCCTCAAACTCACCTTTCTACTTCTAGATCACGAGCCAGTGCAGCGGTAGAATGTTGGATCCTCTGAATAATGTCTCTTCCTCGTTGCGAAACCATTGGTGCTGGAGGATTAGGTGGACGTTGGTCGAGGACAGGAGTAGGATTTCCAGGGGGTAACTCAGACTCAGGGGCCGAATTTCCATCCCTGGAAGTGGACCCTTGGTCTCGATCACCAACAGTCTCGCGCAACCTATTCCGCTCCATCCATCGTGTGGCCACTGGCGTAGCAGCCGAGTCAATCTCGTCGCGGGGCACGGTCAGGTTGACGTCCACTCTAGGAAGCGCCCCGAGAGTATTGCTCCAAGTTCGGACAATCTTTGGAACGGCCGCGCTCTGCTCGATACCAACAAGGTCCAAACCCCGGCTCTGGCTTTCGGTGCGAGCCTGAGATTGTGTCGGTGGTGAAGGCGTGCGAGACTGGGCCGCGCTGGACGTCGGTAGTATCAGCGAACTAACTCGTGGCGTTTGCTCTGAACCGGAGCCACCCGAGGCGGGGCTAGGCTCACGTGCGACGCGATGGTGCGCGCTCAATCGAGTGTTGACCTGGCAGTAAAGATGTTAGTCCAGCGGCGGCGATAACAAGCACTCGCACTAACCGAGGGTCGAGCGACGGGAACGGGTGCGGCCAGGACTGGCGCTTCGATTTCGTCTTCGGAAGGAGGTTCCGGCAACGGAGGCAATGTATCCATAAACGAAATTGTTGGAGACTCTTGTTGAGACCGAGCCACCCTCTTTATTGGCGATTCTGGCTCAGTAGGGATAATGCGCCTAGTTGATTCAGCTGCTGGCTCTTCGCCTCCAGGCCCCAGCCTGAACAGTGACACAGAAGCTTCTATTGGAGCAGTGACACGGACAGCTGGCGGAGACGCTGGAAGCGGGATTGAGCGAGAGGGTGAGGGTGGAGACGGAGGAGAATTGTGAGTTTGCTCTGCATGAAATCCATAAATATCTCTTGTTAATCGCGAATCTAACTTTGCACTTGCCTTGCGCGCCAGAATGCTCTGCCCCGTTCTCGGCCAGATCCTTCTCACTCTCCTCTTCCACTATCTCCTCTTCCCTCTCCAACAATTCCTCTCCGCCAGTCAATGGGCCGCGCCTCTCCACCTCTCTCATCCTCTCCTCTACCGACCCAAAATGGATGGTATGCGGCCGCGGCTTCAGCGAGCTCGCCCTCATCCTTGGGATCGGACTCTCGGGTCTCTCTATCGAACCCGCACTCCCACCCGACACTACCCTCGGTCGCACACTACTAACCCTAGCCGGGCGTGGCGAGATCGACGAAATTCCAGGTGCACGTGAATGCGAAGGTCGGCCCCAATCTCGTTCCCTCAAGTGGTCGGCCCCCTTGTCATGGTCCATACTCCGCCGGCTCACAGGGTTCCTCGATCCTGGGCTGCCTATAGGACTTGCCCGGTCTGACACACCCGACACCGACGAACCAGCAAATGACGCAGAATGCCTCATCGGAGGAGCCCCAGCCATGCTTAACTTGCCCGGGCTCTTCAAGGACGAATGCCTTGTTAACCCAGCACTCCTTGCCAAACTCGAAGCGGTGGGACTGGTCAAGCTCGGCCGACCGCCCCTCAACTCGGCGCCACTCTTCATCCCAGACAACGTTGGCAAGCTCATCTTGCGGTCCCTCCGAGCCTGTGCATCCTCGTCGCTCCCAGCGCTCCCCTGGCTCGAGCTGACTTCACTTCCAACCCGAACAGAATAACCAACAAACGACCGGCCTGAGGGCGTCGTTGGCCTTCCGGTAGCGCTCATGCCCACTACGCTGCCCGGTCGACCCGGGCTCAACCCGCTATACACTGACGACCCAGCAGAGGATTCCACGCTATCGTGACGCATGCGTAGATTCGCATGGGTCAGTTTCGGCAGAGGTTTTCCCCAAGCACGTTCCCGGTCGACATCTGTCTCGGGTGGTGTCGCACGATGACCAAGACTACTCACACTCCGTGAGGGAGTTACACGAGAGTTGTGGCCAAGGCTGGATCGGCTTCGAGCAGGAGTTTGGGGCGCATGCTGTGAGGGTGATTTGTTGGTAACATCGTCCATGCGGTCCCAGGAAGGGTGTGAGCTGTGCATCGACACGCGAGGAATACGACTCGGCGTGACTGGCGCTCCACCCCGACTGATCGAGCGTACAGGCGAACCAGGTGCGCCTAGACTACTCGGGGCTCGCACTGGAGAGTCTGAAGCACTAGGCTGGGGTGAAACAGCGCGTGGAGGTGAAACGCGAGGATGAAGCATTGAAGGAGACTGAGGCGTGCTGGGGGCAGGATCGTGTTTTTCTGGCGGGGTAGGTGTTGATGCACGAGGGAACGAGATTTCTGAAGTTGCAGGCTTGGCGGAGCTGGTGGATGCGTCCGCTGGGGGTTTCGGGGATGGTTTAGCAAGTGGGAGGCGTGAGCGACCGAAAGTGGACAGACGGCTCGTTCGCGAGGGGACAGTGGTAGTTGTAGCATCGGACTGATTGGCGTCTCGCTGACTGTTTTCGGTGGCAGTTTGATGGCTCTTCTCCTCCTGGGACCTCTGGAAGGACTCCTCTTCGGACTGAATCGTTCGCATGAGGCGTGAAGCGTCGCCAGAACTTGAGCCAGAACCAGAAAGATTCGCGGACATCAAGGGCTTAGACGCCCGAGCCGGTATTGGACGTTCGGGACTGTCGGGAGGATTGGGCAAGGAGAGCAACGATTCGCCCATAACGTTTTCCCATGAGCCGCTGATCGGACGCGCCAGACGTGCGACATTCCCGGCCAAAGACCGGTAGGCTTCGGGTCGCCTAGGACTCTCATTCTGATCGGGCGGTGGACTCGAGCTCCGGAGAAGGTCATTTTCGTTGTTCAGGAGGTCTTCATTGTCGTCCATACGGTTACGGTCGAAGTCTTCACGGTCGGTGTCGTCAAACTCGAGGCCATCGTCTGGGATATCAGCTAGACGCTCGGCAATGGAGGCGGATTGGAGGCTTGGACCCTTGGGGATGGCGCCGGGCCGACTTCGAGGTGCGACAGGAGTGCGAGAGGTGTTGCCAACAGAAGGCGGGAAGCGCATATTAGTGTCATCGACATGAGAGACCGTTAGGGCAGGAACGCCGCCCAGATCCTCGTCCAGCAAATTGGTGTCGTCACTGCCGTCCAGGTACATGTTGAGCTTGGAGGAGCTAGCCTGGCCACGAGTAGTTAAGAGGGAGCGGGCAGAGCGATCCCACCCAGTGAGATCAGTCCCAGCATCGGTATGAGTATCGGACGCGTTTTCAAGGCGAGCCCGTAAGGCGTGAAAGGAAGCAGCCGCGGAAGGTGTTTGACCAAGGGACTGGGGCGGGGCACGCGCAACAGGCGTGCGCTCTGCGGGATGTAAGCACACGCTGACGGATGAAAGGAAACACGTACCCTGCGTCAACTCGTCATCCCCGACGCTGAGCTGGTCCTCCATCGGTCGGCCGGGAGTGTACATCGCGGTGGGAGCGGATGAGATGTCACTGTCGATCGAGGATCGGCGCGGGCGCGAGAGCTGCGACGAGTTTGGGGTGGCGCTGGCACGGGTGCTAACACTCACGCGCGGGATGGCCGTCCGTGCCCTTGCGAAGACATCTCGAAGGCTCGCCTGCGGACTCTGGGATCGCTCCGACTCGAGAATAGTCGACACTTCCGCCTCGTCCAGGTCGAACCGCTCGGACCGCTCTGCTCCGGTCTTGATGTCGACCTTGTTCAGCAATTCCCGGAGGTTAGAGGCCAGCTGCCGTCCATTCGCCCTTCTAGAGTCGTCGACGTCGGCCATCCGCTCGTGGTCGGAACAAAAGGAACCGACAAGCGCATTCCCCACGTATCAAAACATGAGGCAAAATACCACGTGACCTGTGGCGCGCCACCAACCATGTCGAGGTTGGTTAGGTTTGGGAGTGTAGTACACCAGGCAGTCCTGTTGAGCCCCTACCAGTGTAGTTATACCGCCTGATTCTGCGCTTGCTCGCCAGCCTCACTACACAATGAACGAGCCTATCCCCTCCCGTCCTGGTTGGCAACCAACCGCGAAATATATGTTGATGACCAGCCGACAACGCTTCACAAGGTCCATTGCATCGTAACACGCGTCAGCAAGATTTCCCGGTGAAGACTCAAAAGGCGTGAGCCAAAACCTCAAATAGGCGCTTAACCAAATTCACCACTTGCCACAACCACCAAGCTCATCACGTGCTGGTGGATGCTGGCGGTCTCTGCGGCTTGCCCTCCCCCAATGTGTCACCATTGCGACTGGCCTATCCGTTACACCTTGAACTCTGGTCACCGGCTGTTGGTCAACCCATAATGGTCATACCTGGGTTTCACAGCCGCGAATCTAGTATCCGGAACCAAGTTATCGAACCTTTCCTTCGATGGAGCCCGCCGCAATTGCGACTTGATAAGTTCTGCGCCACTACAGCTCGCGCTCAATGTCCGAAATAACAATGAATCTGGTAATAACCCTATTTTTAGCATGCCGATCTTCCACGTTGGCGGACGTCACGTCTGATTTGACACGAGGAGCTAGCAGTCCAGGCCTCCCGATAGGCTGTATGCTTCCCGGAAAGGTTTTGAACACTCTCAACACCATGGGTGGGTTGGGCTAGCCGCACGAGTTGCGTGCACCTAAATACTACATAAATTCACAAGTGGTTCGCGAGACATCACTTCTCCCATGGGCCGGCTAGTCTTATCCGCTCGGCTACAACAACCTAAATCGGGGACAGCCGCATATATTTGGTTAGCTTATATAGGCTGTTCATTTGTGCTATGCAGATGAAGTTGGCGGAGTATATGCGCATGTCGGTCCGCGTTGTGCATTTCACACGCGTATTAATAGCCTGTCATTCCACCCCACACCTTTCAGCGGAGAAGGCTTGTCTCTGCGATTCTTTCAGCCTAGGAAATGCAACATGACGTGACACTGTCAAAAAGAATGATCGCAACGAACATGCCAAGCAATTGTAAAGGCTAAGCGTTCGTTTATCGCCACACGCAGTATATAACCGCGGGGTCGGCGAAGCAAGACCACCTTTCCTCGTTCCCTCCCCTTCATTCTCTCTCGCCTCAAGGTGCGATGACCATCAATAATTACTTTGGTTCCAATACTCACTTTGACGGTCCACAATAGTCACTTTCGCTCAGAAATGTTTTCTCGAACCGTAGTCACTCTTTTCGCATCCGCTGCTCTGGTCACCGCCCATGGGTTGGTCTCTAACTTTATAGCCAATGGAAAGGAGTACTCTGGAATTCAGGTATGCCCCAAAACGAGAGTGGGGTATCTCAGCTAACCTGGAACACCATCGGGATTTTTCCAACTATAAGAACTCTCCAGTTCGCAGGGTTCCTCAGGACACTGGATTCGTTCGTTACGACACTGTTACTTCCAGCATGTAAGGGCTACTTCGCCCCGTTCAAGCCAACTACTCATCCGAATTCCTACAGGGACATCGCCTGCTCATCCGCCGGTTACAAGGGCGCACCCGTTGTCGCACCCGTCACGGCCGGCAGCCCGGTCAAGATTCGCTGGGGCGGCGACAAAGGCCCCGATGGTAAACAGTGGCCTCACCCCGAAGGCACGGCTGTCGCCTACCTCGCCCATTGCACCAATAACGACTGCACGACCTTTGATCCGAAAGACGCCAAGTTCTTCAAGATTCAGGAGGCAGGTCTCGATACCAGCAAGCGGCCCATCCGGGGTTGGAACGACCACGTCCCAGCTGGTCAGGGCCTTTGGATCCAGAACAAGCAGCAGTTCGAGGACAGTTGGTTCACCGTCAATATCCCGAAGGATATCAAGAGTGGACCTTACCTGCTTCGCCATGAGCTGGTTTCTCTCCACGGTGCTCATTCGAGGAAAGAGGGTGCTCAATACGTGAGTTGGCCCCATTTTGAGGTGTTTTGATAACACTCAAAGTATTTTCATAGTACCCGGCCTGCGTGCAGATCAGCATTATCGGCGGTGGAAATGTCCAGCCAAAGGGCATCCCCGCGACACAAATCTACACTGTAGATGATGGGATTGTCGACATCTGGTCGCCTTCCCCCGGTGGCATTAAGTTGTACAAGATCCCCGGCCCTCCGCTTGTATGTGTTCCTACTTGACCTTCACCCAACTGGTTCAAACGCGCATATCGTATAGTATACTTCAAACAAAGTGGGAAGCCCCACCTCTCCTTCCGCAAACGCCAAACTGGCCAGTACCTCGGCCAAGACCTGTAAGCCAAAAGGTGCGGCCAAGCGAAGCGTCTCGGACGAGCCCCAGGACCTGCATGACCATGCGCTCAATGGTGCCCGGGCTCATTGTGCCCATATCGCCCATGCCAAGCAGTCGTTCTAATCTACCTACCAGTTCCTGGCTCATGTATATAAATTGTTCCTGGCTTTGTGGTGATGTTTGTTGTGGTCAGCATAATGGCTCGTTGATGCTAGGGTGTTGTGGTGAGGATACTGAGGGTGGCTGGCAAACTAGGCACCTTTATAGTTGTGATTTATTTTATACATTTTCAAATACATTTAAGTGGTGTATTCAGAGTGTAGCCAACAGGCTTCGAGAGCATATGCCAGTCAGGAATATACTGCCTGCATTGTTCAAACTTCAAAGGAGCACGGCCAGGATACACCCATATGATAGGCCATTTTTAATTAATTTGTTAGAACTCTGGGTCAAATGGCACATGAAGGAAATGGTGAGGCTGGCAGAAAGGGGCAAGAGGAGATAACAGGGGCAACTCAGGAAGGCAACAGCGAGGCTCACATGATGCAAAGCCCCATCAGCAAAACCATGTTTTCCTACAGTATGCTACATAGCACTACATAGCTCTTTGTAGGCTTGAGTAGCTCAGTAGGTTGATACCCTCTATATAGCGATTGGATTTTTTACCATTGTCTTCTGTAGACTACTGTACTTCCCCCATTCTACTGTAGCCCTGGTAGTTGGCACTGTCTCATGCTAGCTCCCAATCTGTAGCCCAATCTGTAGATGTTCGTAGTCTTGCATAGTCTTGTGTATTCTCTTGTAGCTCCATTGCATGTGTATTCACATTTATTAGTACTCCTTACATTCACACTGATAGGGTAGGGTAAAATGTACTTTATTTTGAATGTAAATACAGTAATAGGTAATTAATATACATAGAAACAGCGAGGCGGGTGGCGTCTGCGCGAAAGAGCGGGGGCGCGGGCGTAAGTGAGGGCAAGCGTGACCCCCGTATGCACGCACAGAGGGCGGGCAAAGCGGGCGTGGCAGAGCGCCGGGGGCCAGGCGAGTATGGGCGTGG
>WSTK01000405.1:0-10230 GCA_019616945.1 Ceratobasidium sp. 414
GACTTACACAACGATAGCTTCTTAGCGCTACAGAACGACCGCAGAGATTTATCGGTCTGGTTCAGCCCATCATGGGAAAACCTCGCCGACATTTATACCATGCCACTCGGTTAGGGGGAGTATTGAACCCGACCGAGTAAAGATCGCATTTATTCCGTTTATTCTCCTATCTGTCTCCGTTCGCTTCGCTCCCATCCCCTTTTGTACTTAGACGTGTTTACACTGTAGATACAGTCCGTAGATTTCCCGTACCTTTATGTATATAAGTTGAATGAACTTGTCGTCTGTTCATCAGCGACTTTCGACTTGTAACTTTTATCTCTTTTATCGGGCCTTTACTGAGCTCATACGCCTTTATTCACTGCGTTATTTACATATTGGAACCATTTGTTTCAACAAGATGCAATCCTCGGATTACAGGAACATACTTACCGTGGTCAAGTTCTTGTGGGCCCAGGTATGAGACGCGATCTATGGTTGGGGCAAGCAAGGGGTGATGGCCGAATAGGTGCTAAGGTCCAACCTGATGACCCTTGTCGTAGGCATATTTGACGCGCCTAGGTAGGATAAGCAAAAGTATATGGTCGAAGACTGTGGGGGCTTACTTGGCATTATCAGCGCCGTAACTGCAACCGTTTGAAATCGTGTCAGCAGTCTAATTGTGCTCCCAATTCGTTGATTTACAGTTATTTCCGTTGAAGAAGAAAGTGCTTTTCGATTGGCATCAGTATTATTTGGGGTGATATTGGGAATAGACGTACCCCTTCGCACCAGCGGCAACGAGCGCCTTGGAAATATCATAGATATAGGCGTATGGTCCGTCATCAAAGCTGAGTTTGGAGATGAGCTGTACCCGTCATCTTGGTTGACTATACACACGTGAGAGCTACAGTTTTCGGCTTGGTGCATTTAGTGTAGACCTTGGCAGCTGCGCGGGTCTCGAGCATGCTATCGGTGGGTAGAGCGAACGCGCCAAGCAAGGAAATGGTGACAGCGGCGACGATCGAAAGCTTGGAAATGAATTGCATACTGGAATTCGGACTGTTAAGAGGGACTGGGATGTAGGGTTAAATGAGTGTTGGGGAAACTAGAGAGACAGAAAGACGAGCACGGGGGACCACGCCCCCCAAGCCAATTCTTATATGCTAACAGTCGGGTGCAACATCACCTGCCCAGGATCGTTGGCTAATTCGACCCACCCCTGGTCAGTGATCCACGCATATGATGGTCGTGCCATACCGCATATACCTGACCCTGAACCTGATTGACTGCCTCTTTGTTCTTGGCAGTTTGTTATATAAAGCAAATAGTACCTCTGTTGCGGTATTCGGCGCACCGAAAGGCTGACCTAGCGGTTCATACAGGTAAGCCTTGCCTTGGCAATGTCGTGGATAGAGTCCACGGGCTGTTCGTGTGGTCGGTGGCGGGTATCCCGGAGGTGTTCCATTCTAGTGCTGGCCTGAGACGGTGCCCATTATTAACCAAGAGCACGCTCGCCAGGCCTGGATCAGTTGGTTCAGCAGGCTCGCACATCACCCTGGACAGAAACCATTCAAATTCAGTTATGTGATTCTTGAATATATGAACACCAGCGAAAGCATGAGTAACCATAAGTCGGGGACGACCAACTAAACTCGTTCGGACTTGCGTAGCCCTAATAGCCGCAGTATCCGCACCATGATGCTGCCCTTCGTCCGTCCATCTTTCGTGGCCGGAGCTTCTTTCTTCTCGCCTGTGTATGTAGCAACCGCGGTTGAACTGGACAGCATTGAAGCGGCGTATTTGGAAGAACTAGCCACTGTGAATGAGTTGGGGGCCAGTTCCGGTGCAATTGCGAGCACTGCGTATCGAAATTAGCCTGGGTGACGAAATAAAGACAAGCGAAAAAGAGACCAACCAGCATATTGAGCGAGCGAGAACGACGCAGCATCATTGGTATTCAGACCTGTTATCTAGCCAGCCGTACAAGCGCTCAGTATGCTCGCCGCGCTAGTAATTGCAACGTACGACTCACCTCGTTGATGGGCTCGATGACATTCACGCCCCCGACTTGGACAGGATCTCCAAAAGTCGTAGCAGCAGTGATCTGGTTCCACGCGAGCTGCTTTTGGTTCGTGTCGTTCAAGCGCTGCCCAGCGTAGGCCTGTAGCTTGGCATAAAGCTGTGGCCGATGCTGAGCCTGGGGTAAAATTTTGAGGAGAAAGAGCCTACCTGCCCGAAACCACCCGAATTGAAATTCTGCCCGTACTTGGCTGTTTTCCTGGCGAAAGTTTTAGTGGAGAAGCTGTACAGAAGGGGTGAATACCTACTCGGTAGCAGTTGCATCTAGGTGAAGGGATAATTAGGCTCGCATCATCTAAGCATAACCAAGAACTCACTGTAGTACCGGCAAAAGTCTACCCAGGCGCTGTCAAAGCTGGGGACGCTGACTGTCTCCACGAGTTCCATCAAGAATTCGCCTCCACCAAACAACATAGTTAGATGGTAGCTTCAAACCTAGTGAGTGTAAATCTAAACGCCATAAAAAATCATACTTACGATGCCTGGAACTGGCCGCCTTCGTCCGTCAGATGCGCAGTATCGGGGTCGAATCCCACGGCTATATGCGCAACTCTGGTGAGTTGTCGGGTTGAAATTCCTGCTACCTATTCTTACCTGCAGTATAACCCGTGAACTAAGTAATACAAAAACCATAAGCGAAGATGGTACATGATTAAATATTAGGACTGACCAGCCCGTATTTCATCGCTCCAATATCGGTCTAAGCGATTGTTCATCAGACTGACCAAAACTTAACCAGGTGTACTCACCATGCCTGTTACAATTCGGTCTCGCCATTTCGTATCGTTTGTCCTCTATTTTTGATGTTACCGAAATGCACTTTCAAGTGTCCTGTTACTTACTTCCCACTCTGTAAACCAGTTTCTGCAGCGAATTTTACAGTCAATCAAAGGTAGTGGGTGCGCCTCCGAAACACTCACCCAGCCAAAGCCGTCCAATCCGGGCCGATACGCACCCGCGTGGGTGCCGTTGGTTTGGGGAGAACTACAGTGGCGTATCGGTAAGTCGTTCATATGTTCATGCAGGATTATGAACTCACCTTTACGGAGCGGCTCCCACTCGATAAGTGTCTGGTCTGCCTGCAATGAGTAACGCATTAAATCTCCAATTTGCTCATCCGCTGTAAGCCGGAGTCATTTTAGCCGCGACTTTAACTGGACCTGAGAACGAAACATACCAGTCAAGTAGTAGAATCTACCGGAAGGCAGGCAAGGTTAGGTGAGTCCAGACTTATAGGTCCCATGCACTTACGGTCGCTTCAAAGTAGAAGAGCTAACTCGAGCCTCCTTTGCACCATCTCCCCAATGGCTTACATTGTGTCGACTACCGAGACCTGCAAAGAAGAAGCTGGGTTAATAGGGAATCCCGGCTACTATAACTCAACTCGCCTGCAAACGGCCCCTGTACACTCTCGGAGTGTCAGCTGTTATCGCGAAAACGTGTTTCCTACTCACAATATGATGGAAGTCAACCTACCAATAGTGATTAGCTAGGCATATGAGTTACCACCGACCGTGGATACGTACTTCTGAAAGATGCCTGGTCATGGCGAACGCGATTCGGAATATATCGGCTCGGCCGGTCCGCAAGAACGACATCCACAACCAGAGGTCAGTTCCTGTAATCGAAGACCATAGAGATGAGCGGATGCGGTTAACGTAGTTAGGTATATGCACTCGCCCAACTCCGCGTTATCCCATGCCTTTGATAGCCGGTGTTAGGTAGCTCAAAAATTCGCCTTGATTATGATACTCACATAACCGCCAACATCGTATCTAGCATCAACGTGAGCGTAATAAGCATATATTCCGTCAGGGGGTAAGTCGGTCTACGTACCTCCATGTGTGTCGGGTGTCGTCGTACTACGTGCCCAAATAATTTACATATATTACGATATCCATAAGACGGTAAATCTCACCGTGTGCATAACATCTCCATAGTTCCAAAATCCTATGATCCACGCGGTTTCAGCTCAGTACACTTCAGAGTCCCAAGGAACAAGTACGAACCGTAGAACTGGCGTTGCTGAATCTCAGCGACATAGAAATCCAAGAGCTTCGATTTCTGGCCCTCAATCTTTGCCGCACCAGACCGAGACGTATCAGGAATATTCCTGCGCACCAACTCTAGGGTTAGTTTAATATACCCTCCTATATGGGGAATGGGCGTACCACCGCCCGCCAAACAGCCCATGGCTCTGATAAAATATCGGACTCGCAACAATCTGCGGTGGCGTTGCTACGGCCGCGGCGAAATCAGCTATAGCCTGTCGCGCGGGTGTCGCCGCAACAGCCTCGAGGGTGAGTTCATATGAACGCCCAACCCCGGCGGGATTAGAAGTAACAAGCTCGACATCTTCGTATGCGAGGTCGAGCCCGTGCGCGACTGTATCATAGTGGCGAAGGTCCATTGCGGGAGCCTGGGCAATAACAATGTAAGACGGGGGTTACTTGAATAAAGTGTTGAACGTACCTCTGGAGAGTAGGCCCAAATTGTCACCTGAGCTGTACTTCCAGCCGCACCCCGTATATCGAGTTGGCGCGGGTGCTGTTCCCAGAAATTGCGTAGACCGAACAAAACGCCTCCGCCCTTCGCGCCTCCGATATACCCGGTGCCATTTGCCTTGACGCCATGACCTGCGTGTTTAATCCAGCTGCTCTTATCACTCGTTCTAGAGGGCGGAGTAGTGAGGCTAAGGGTGGATCTTAAAATGCTCAAACGCACCGCTTCCAGATATCAAAATGGTCAGGGCTGAGCTGCAAAAGTGTGTAGTCGTTCCAAGCCGCTAGAGTAGAGAGGTACGGAAGAACAGTCGTTGGCCACAAACCAGAATCCTAAAAAGATAACCAATGAGCTCCCAAGTTACTTGACCAGCACGGCAGGCCCTTACTTGGGCGGGAAGGGCTGTCCCGTTAAATTGAGGTCCGAGCAGCGCAGCAGTCGCATCGCGGCGCAACCCCGACAAAACTCGCACGGCTTCCCCCCAAATTCCCCCAGAGGCGGAAGTGAAACGAATATGTCGGTCGTACAGCTCGTCGGAAAGAGGAACGCTGAATTGGACGCCCTGTTATGCACGATGAATGAAGGGCATTGCTCTGAGGGAATAAATTGCGCACAATTCCCTTGATGAAATCGTTGGCTTGGTCACCATCAAACAAGAACAAATGTTGAATTTTAATTGTTGACGAGCCTGCACCAAAGTAAAGTCGGATTGTGAATGGGAGCCAGGACCCGTGGCCGTCTCCCTTGTATGTTCCGGTCACCTAGTCATACGTTTATAAATGACGTAGCTGGGGGAACTTACAAGAGGCACATACCTTGATTGTCGCTCGGACCGGTCCATCTTGTTCGATTGTCGCGGCATCAATATTTGCTACCGTGGTATGAATATTGGCGGGATCGGTGGTCTCCGGAGCGTCCGGTTGGCCTGGAAGGGGCATGTTGAGACTCACACTTCAATATGTCGCCAACACACACCTTGAACCTTGACAATGAGTTGACCGTCTGATAATTTTTTAGATCCTCCGACGGAAAGCGACGAGATCAACGTAGTTCCCGACGTTTTGATTTGGGCTGGATGATATATGGTTCCGCCAGAGGTCATGTGTTGCAGCAAAGGGCAAACGTACCCTCAAAGTTGCCTGTGGTGACCGTAATGGTACTTCCGCTTTGCTTGACGGTCACGGGTGAAGGCGGTTCTGTAGGCGAACCCGGTGCCAGATGCAGCGAGTCCACTAAAGCTGCATCGGGTGCTATTGCGTGGCCTGTCCACTTCAACGAGCCGTCTGGCCAACTAAACGCACGGAGGATATTAAGACCTGAACGAACAAAAGCTTGGGGGCACGTACTAGGCAAGCGGCCAACTCTGCACAGGAACACTTTTACCATCGCTGGTGGTAAGAGTCAAAGCTGTCGACTTGTCAATTTCGCCTTGCGCCCAAGGCACACCCCAAGCACTGCCGGTCGCTGTAGTGGCAGGGGCCTTTCCATCAAGCCAATGTAGGTCAACACCATCGGTCGCGCGGGGTTTGTTGGACATGATGCAGGTCGTCGGGGTGCCAAGCTGAGAGGCGTGACACCTCAGTAAATATGCTTTTCATAACAATTTGGCCGGCCGGACCGTCGCGCGCATGCCATCCAGGTTCGTTATAGAGATTCCCGACAAAATTAGGGGCGGGGAGGCTCGTGACGAAGTCGGAACGGGATTCCGCCCCAATGGCGTAACAAGATCTGCATATTCGAGCACGCCACAATAGTCGAGCATGGCCAAGAACGTCGTCGGGCTCGGAAGAATGTCCTTCTATAGGAGCTCCGTATGAGCTTCACCATCTGGAAGCCGGCCCGCCGCGCCTGAGGATCAGAATCTCGGCAGTGCCGGTTGGGAGCTGGCATTAAGCCAATGGTCGAGTTGCTTCGTAGGCTACCCAGGCACATTTACACCTCTGCGCGGACGCAGGACCGAGACTATACAAGTGGCGAGCAAACTCGACAATAACTTCGTGGTTGTGGTCATCCTCGAGATGGTTGGACTCGCAAGCGCCCTCGCGGCTTTACTCCTTACCACCGAAGGCTTGGCACTCCCGACCACCACTGATCTCGAAAAGCCGAACTGCGTCTTCTCTGTACCTGCCGGTGAACACACATCGCTAGAGTATAATTTGTGCCCTCTACTCGAGCGTGGCCAATATCGAGTTTCAAGAGAAGTCGAAACACCCCCTTCTCGGACGAAAGTAAGCGGTGGCTTAGTATACTGCAATATGGGACCCCTTAATCTTGCTCTATAGATCCACTATGACATAAATCTACAACAAAATATCGTGTGGGATGGTACTCTTCCTGCCCGAGACCAATGCGAAGCAGGAACCAACATATGTATGACTGGTGAGTTGACCCAATGGCTAAACTTACTGGAAATTAACTTGAAGATTTTCTGGGCTTCAAGTGATCAGCGAACGTCCCGACCATAGGCTGGAACCTCCAAGGACTATATACGTCGTCCCGGTCGCTGGAAATCTCCAAGATAGACAATTGAATGTGACGTCCGAAATCGCACCCCAAACGGATGCTTCAGGACGTGGTACGCCCACCTTTTCCCACCTGAATTGAGTAACATCAATCTTGCTATATTCGTTACAGCGCCTCTGAGGGTAACATTTCATGGCGGGCTGTACATGGGAATTGCGCAAGAGGCAATATTCTCCCTCCACTGTGACCCCACGGCGAAGGAGGTCAGACTCGGATTTCTCCCGTGAGAATAATGGATCTGACTAGGAACGTTTAACAGCCCTCGGAGCCAACTCTAACGTCTCACGGTGATCCGCTTGAAGACCAAGGTAAACACGAGCTAAAGTGGCTCTCCCGTCACGCTTGCCCTGTTGGCGGGTATCCCAAAGCGCCGGTCGACGAGCCAGAAACTCCAGAAACTCCCATCCCGGCTCGCCCGAATAACGTTATACAAATTAACATTATTGTGTAGGAACATCGTATCAAACCCTTTCTACTAACTAACCGAGTTCAACCCACCAGTATACTCGCAGTCGTCATCGGGGTGGTCCTATTCAGAAGATTGACGAAAGGACGTCCTGGACGCAACCCACGCCAGTACCGCTCCTTGGGCTTGTCCCATATTGGTCCTGCACTTCACCACGAAGCCGACCCGCGTTCACCCTTATCACCTCAAACTCCCGACTCAAATCAGGCAAGAAGATACACTTCGATGTAGTAAGACCAGTCCTTTCGGACATTCGCCCCAGGCTGCTGCGCATGTTGAAATATTTCATTTGGCTCGTGCATATCAAATTATATAACTTTGCAGTGTCCCACATTTATCACCCAAAACGGAAGCTCTCGGAAGTATCCCGCCAATTCGTCATCATTCATTTTGCTTGCCAACCCAATTCAACCACCGCACTTTCACCACGCCCCCATCTTGTTACCGTACTACATCAGAGACTTGGACTGCCCCCTGAGTCATGGATCTCGGCCTAAATCGAGTGCACGTGCTAGTGACTGGTGCCGCGGGAGGTATCGGCTTCGAAACAGTCCAGCAATTCCTTGGTGCGTGACTCAATTGAGCAGAAATCTGCAGCACCCCTTGATGCATATGCCCAGAGCATGGTGCCTACGTAACAGCACAATATCATTCCAGTCCAGGACCCCTAAAGGAGCTTCAGACGACAGCGAACAACCTAAAGCTCGTGCAAGCAGACGCCACAGACGAAAAGAGCGTTGAACGCTTGTTCGATCACGGCAGCAAGTTTTTGAGCAAGAGGTACAGGTATTAGTCGGTGAGCCTGGTATCTAGGTCGTGTGTCGGTGCTTTTAACCACTCGGTCCGTGGATCAGCGAATCACGGAATCTTCCCGACAGACGACGTGCACCTGGTAGACATGGGCTTGGAACAGTGGAAGCGCACACTAGATGTAAATTTGACGGGTGTGTCCCTACATTTACCCCGCAATCATTCTTCGATCGGACAAACACCCAAAGTCATCCAGGCCCGTTTCTGCTGGTACGAGAGTTCTTACGGCGGCTCCGGGAACCGCGCGAAAACTTTGCTCCAGACCTTTCAAAAGTGTCTGTCGTGGTAGTCGGCAGTACGTCTGGTGAATTCGGCGAAGCAGGCCACGTTGGTACGCCCCGCCTGATACGCAGTTGTGCATATCACTGATAGGTTCATCGCTCATCGCTCAACCACATCTAAACACATTCCGGCGCTCGGGTCTCCATCGTGGAGACTACGCATGCTCCAAGGCTGCGCTTCAGTCTGGATTCATACGCACAGTGAAAAACGAGATCGTGAATATCGCGCCCGCTGGGCGTATCAACGCAGTATCGCCGGGATGGGTGCGGACGGCGATGGCCGAGGCAATGTTGGCCGATCCCTCCGCATTTCAGCAGGCAATTGCAACGTGGGTGACATGCCTATCACGCTTATCACTTCTGCGTATCCCTCCAACGCGCGGCCCAAGCTTAATTTATTGTAAATTATGACGCGCAGAACGCCCCTCAAGAAGATCGCAACTAGCGCTGACGTCGCAAGGCAAATCCTTGTACTCGCGTCGGCAATAGTCTCGGGACACATTACGGGCCAGAATCTGGTCATTGCCGGAGGGATGGATGGAAGGCTGCTGAATATACCTACTGTAGAAGACCGGTTCGCCAGGGGCACCGGCGTTGGGATTTAATAATTTCAACAATCATCTTGATATTGTAGCTTGCACCAGCAGTCAACTCATACCACTAAATGGTTGCCACGAGCCCGAGCCCTATGCAAGACTACGAACATTACGAGACACCTCCCAGAGACAGAGTGAAGAGGTGACGAAACAACCTTGAAAGAGCAATTTAAATCCTCGCAGAGTTATACTCAACGACTCGCTACAAGATGCTCGTGCTCACAGTTAACCAGAATCTCCCTGTGTGTCGTTTCGTAGGCTGTGAAGCCAAGGACGACGGTTCGAGAGTCAGGCAAAATGGCAGAGACCGAGTTGCGGAGTACCAGGGACATTTTATAGCGCCCATTGTCCTCCGTAGATAATTTAGAGATACGTTTAGGAGGAGCAGCTCTACTCAGCACTAGGGTGCGTGGATACGCCACCAAGACGGATGGGTGGCGGATGAATTAGTAAGCCACCCATGTAGGCCGGTGCGACAAGGCCGACAAGGGCCGACTCATGCTAGACTCTACTCAGCACGCTGCAAGTCACGTGCTTGGGACCTCACGGAATCCACGCTTGACCCCACCGTGGGCGACCCATATCAGGAGCAGTCTTCGTTGGCAGCGTCTAATGCCCCGCCAGTGATAACTGGTGCCAAATGGTCCAATGTCCTTACCCACCGTGAACACTTATAAGAACAGCTAAAACTCGTCTCCCAAGTAGTACCTTCCCAGCATCCTTCAGTCACGAGCCAAATTTCCCGCTGTTTTATTGCTATTCATTAATTAACTAATATCGACTAACAGACTTTTGGCAAGTTGCCTTCGTGCTCTGTAGACACTTGCTGAACGATTTTTCTCTCAACAGCGTATAGTCACTCAATGCTCGCGCAAGCAAATAGCATATTGTACCTGCTCGCAAGTGACGGTGTACGCGAATGTCATACTTATGACACGCCACCACGTCAGCATGACGGTCAGTAATACTGTTGTGAATTATGTATCCTCGG